>JAMLFT010003883.1:0-20928 GCA_026544285.1 Pachyrhizus erosus | reverse complement strand
AATAGTTGCTAATTTCCATAATAATAAAGCCTAAAAGACACAAATAAATATACGAAAAATTGACACTTATCAGAGATATTGCTTGAGAAGTGGAGCAACCAACAGATCGTTTTTTGTAATTACAATATCATCAACATAAAGAAGTAAAATGGTGAGATGATAGTCACGAGTAAAGGTGAACACGGAGTAATCAACTTTAGACTGAGTAAAACCAGCCTCAAGTAATGCATTTGAAAAAGTAGTAAACTAAGTGCGAAAAGCTTGTTTTAATCCATAAAGTGACTTATTGAGGTGACAAACTCGATTCTCCCCCTTTATTTGAAATCCGGGAAGAAGTTGCATATAAACCTCTTCTTGTAAATGACCATATAAAAAAATGTTGAAAACATTACTTAGCTGCTGCAATACTAAGAATAGTCCTTATAGTAACTAATTTGGTAACTAGAGCAAAAATATTAGTAAAATAAAAACCTTCAAGTTGTGAGTAATCCTTAGCTACCAGACGTGCTTTATACCTGCTCCTTCCAATATCAATGACCTATCTATTAGGCATATAGAGGGAAGAATAAAAAGCTAGAGACTGACCTGCGAGAGTGGCTTTAGGCTGATTTACCTCTCGTAATAGTTGTAATAGTTGTTGCAATGATTATGTTGATATAGGGTCTTTTGCGATATCAGTGGATTGAGTAGCAACATGAGTGGATAATGTAGAAGGTTGTCCATGAATGTTACTCTTGGGATAATAACGATGTCTCAACGGATATCCATGAAGCTTATAACACTTATCTTGAGTGTGGCCAAGGATGCCCCCAATATGTACATTGGGGACGATTGCAAGAAAGTGTTAACTTTGCCAAAAAAGAAGCATGAGAAGTGGTATCCTTTAAAGTCATTGTCATGGCAGGAGCTCATGAGTTGTAATTGGTGAGACCAGTAAGGATATCAGTCACAAGACTTTGCCTAATAATATTAGAGGATTGAAGATTATAGGGACTCTCTAGATCAAGGTTGCTGGAGGAAGAGGATGTGACATTATCATTGACCATAATGTAGTATGAGCGGAAAAAAAATTGCTATTGATACCATGAAAGTAATTGACTGTATAATTAGCTGTGTTTTATTCAATCATAAAAGGAATATATATATACAAGTGGTATCTGTTCATTACATGATATTGAGAGAAAATTACGTTGTATTACTATAAACTAGGCAAGCTATATAGAATATTTGCAATATGACAAAATGATTGTGCAATCATATTATATATTTGATTATGCAACAATGTGCAATCATATCATATCTCTGATATGTTAAACTGACAATCAATGTTCTTCTAATTTGATAATTTTTGGTTAAACTATAAATTTGTTAGCAAGGATTCTCTGAACCTGCTGCTAGATCTTCACATTGCTTTGGATTTATCAGATTCTGCATTGTGTTTTAGAATTGTAATGTTATTGAAGGTTTCATTTTAGTTGTTATAAAACAAACTTGATAGTAATGACTTGGGAAACTTTAATTGTGAAATGTAGTTGGAACAAAAAGTTGAAACTGGGTTGTTGAACTTTGAAGAGCTAGTTATGTTGTACTAGTTATTTGCATAATAGTTCTTCATTTCTGTTTTGAATGCTGTTATATTAGAGACCCAATATTCTTTCTGCAGATTGTTAGTGACATATCTTTTATTTGAATGCAGTATTGGATACAAGAAGGAGATACTTCTAGAAAAACAGTTGGTATTCTCTTCTTCCCCTTCCTCTACCATGAATTTTCTAACTTGCATTATGCATGCATTAGGATTTCACTTACACACATGGATCAACAGTATCCATTGTGATCTATCAAACACCCGATTTTCAGTAAAATGGTTTTGAGCAAAGTCTTTTTTAATGGGATTATTCTTAGTTTTGTTCAATCAATATTATGCCCAGGAATTGAGAACTTGGAAATTATTCTTCAAACTGGTAATGAGATATGTAGTGTTTCATTGTAGTGAAAGGATCCTTCTGAACTGCTGAAGTCAGATATTGAACTTGAACATTGCAGTGTTTCATTGTTTGGTTGCAGTGCTTGTGATCTTAGTCTTACTGCAAGTTTCATTAACCATGCTGCTAGGACTATTCATCATAGCTAGATTTTTTCTCTCCAGGTTAAGCGCGAAGGTGTTTTATGGAAAACTGGGATAAAGAGGAACACAGGATGTCAATCAACTAAAGTAGTTGATCCTGGGAACAATCCAAGGCACATATTGACATGGCCACCAAAGCCACCAAAGCTACAAGCGGAAACTGACAAATCCTCCTTAGAATCTGTTTCCTTTGGTAGTAGTTGCTCACCTGCTCCATCTGGCCAAAAGATTCCACTTTACAAAGTAGCACACAGCAGGGCTGGAGATAAAGGAAATGACATAAATTTTTCCCTCATCCCTCATTTTCCTCCTGATTATGAGAGGTTGAAACTAATTATTACATCTCAATGGGTAAAATCAGTGGTCTCCCTTCTTCTGGATTTTTCCCTTTCCCCTAATTTAGATGCAAGAAATCAAAGACATAAATTGGTCAATGAAAATGTTAAAGTGGAAATATATGAAGTCAAGGGAATCCAGTCATTGAACATTGTTGTCAGGAACATCCTGGATGGTGGTGTCAACTGTTCTCGAAGAATTGATCGGCATGGAAAGACCATTTCAGATCTCATACTGTGTCAACATGTTATGTTGCCTCCTTGATTGTGTGATTTACTACTAATAAGGCAAATGCTCTCATGAATGGAAATGAACTGAGCATTGCGAAACTTAGAATGATAGAATTTATTGAAGATTGGAACTGCTTTAAGCTTTAACTGAAGTAGGACTTTTATAGTTTTTTCATATTGAGCTGAGGACGAAAAAGCCATTTTGTGCTCTCTAGTCTACATAGACTTATGGTAATAATTAACAAAGGCTATAGCCACAGCATCCCTTTAAATATTATGGTGGGAAGCCTTTTGAACATTATATTAGGTTGGTTCTTTTTCTTTGTAATATACTACATAGCTAGCTTTTTTTTTTTTTTTTAACTTTGTTCTGTCATTTTTCCATTTTAGTTTTTCTTTTCTATATACAAAGTAACTGAGAAAATTCATTATAACATTTATTTTATGCAGAGCTAGGTTTGTCTATCTATCTGTAATTTATAAAATTGAAGGAGCGGGTTGTGGAGTCAACACATCAACATGAACTTTCTTTCTTATCAAGCCCTGTCAACACGGATATATATTTTTTATTATGACATCATGCCATCCATCCTTACCTTCTATATCCATCCTTACATTCTACTATAAAATTTACTTACATCCCTCATTTTAATATTTCACTTATTAGAATATTTTGGTTTTATACTGAATTCAAAGCAACAATTGACATAAGATAGAACATTGGTATGGACACGTATTTTTTGGCATAGTAAAAAGTTGAGGAGTTAGAAAGTTGGAATAATAAGGTAAGATGTATCAAAAAGAGCACCAATACAAGTGAGATTAACATACAAACTACACTTGGGTTAGTAAGATTAACACAAACTATATTTAGATATGTGTTTATTTTACTTCTTTTGCAGCAACATGAACCTTTGAATTTATTTTTTTTTGCAAAGAAATATATGAATTTGAAACACGCTTATTTTGATGAATGATTAAGACCTAATTTTGGGAAGCACAAATTTAACAAATATTTGAATGCTCAAAAGAATTTGTAATTACTAACTATATTTTTTTCGTGTCATGTTAAAATCTATTTTAGGATGATTAATGTTTGCCATTTTATCATTTAAACAATTATGAAATAATTTTACTTCTTAGAATTTATATCTTTAGAGTCTCTAAAAGATATGATTTGTTTAGTTTTACGTACTCTATAATTATTTCATTTTTAGTAAATAAATACCAGTTTAAAAAGTGGATACAACGCCACGAAAGCAACTATTTCCTTGTTTCTAGATTCAAGAATGGAGGATCAGAACTAGGAGGCTTACCTCTTTATAGATTTTTCCAAACTAAAACATGCTAAAAATACTTAGTTTATCAATTCAATAAGGTTAATTTGGGCCATGATTACATTTCCTAACATTTTAGTAGTTAGGATATAGGCATTGCCGCTCTCTTTCTCTTAAAATCCCCTCCCCTAGCCTCTTAATTATGAAATCCACATCTTAATTGTACCAGAATAGTAAACGAAAAAAAGTTAGAAATAGCTATTTTTGTTGCATCCAACAATTTCCACTAATTGAGGTAGTCAATTCCACCAACCTGTTTTCACTCCATCCAATTAGATCATATCCACAAATCACAACATAACTTTTCCATTTTTGCTTCACATTATTTAGGGTCTCCAAAACTTGTCAACCACTTACGACCAGTAGTATATGTTGATATAAGTTACTTTCTTCTTAGACAAATCCAAGACTTTGTTCAATCCCCTTTTGTCTGAGGTGTGTGCATTTTTGTTTAACTCCTCTTTGTTCCTCAGACATCCCAGAAGGGGATAAAAAAAAAAAAAAACACAAGCAATAAAAGAAGGGGAGAAAACAAACATGTCATTCACTGGAACTCTTGATAAATGCAACGCATGTGACAAGACTGTCTATGTGGTTGACTTGTTAACTCTTGAAGGCATTCCTTACCATAAAAACTGCTTCAAATGCAGTCATTGCAAGGGATATCTTACGGTATATATTGCTCTCCAGTACCCTTTATTTTCTTTTTCCTTTTCTTGCTTTCTTCTCCTTTCAATGTTATTATTGTCTCATTGTAAATCCACAAGTGAGATGAGAGAAAACATTAATAGAGTAAAAGGAAATTTAGTTTTAATCATTGTACAAAATCTTGAATGAGAATTCTTATTTTTAATTATCATATTATAAGTGTGAACATTTATCCACTTTCTCAATAACTAATTTAATTGAAAATGATTTTGAAACAAAGAATTATAAGAATGTTATTTTATTTTTATTTGGTTTCTTGCTTTCATGATTTTGTGAAGGAAATAGTAAAAATAACAAAATCATGTTTTCAAAATTTACTAAATAAAATTTTGAAAACAGGAAACAAAATAAAACTAGATTTACAAATTACAACCTTGTAATTATTAATGAAAGCATATCAACTGAAAATGAAAGGAAAAAAAAAAACCAAACATTCTTTTGGTTTCCTAGAATGAAATCACCGGACAAGACATGCTTGAGTAAGATTATTTGAGATTTTTTTTGAAAAATTCTCTCAAAAATTTTGATTGTAAATTCTTTTGAATGCAAATAAGTTAATCCACACACATTAAATAACTTAAAATTATACGATTCATTAAAAAAAATTGTCCTTTAAACATTTTTCCCAAATTGGGGGTGTCAATGATATACTACTTAATGTTGATCAGATGTGCACATACTCCTCAATGGATGGGGTTCTGTATTGCAAGCCACATTTTGAACAGCTTTTCAAGGAATCTGGCAATTTCAGCAAGAACTTTGGTAAGTCGTCATTTGGAAAACCCTTTTGTGCTATTATCTATTCTCATCCTACCTCGCTGAGTACATGGTAGGTAGGAACATGTCACTTTGTGTTTATTGCACTAACGAGTTATGTTGTTTTCTTGACTGCAAATGTTGCAGCAAAGTCTGCTGATAAACAAAACGATCTGGTATGTTCACTATCCTACCTTGGCACATACTTTACCTATTGTACTTTTATTATATATATAATTATATATTCTTGTGTTCTCTTTCTAATATGCAAGTTATCATGATCATTAACAGAATAGAACCCCCAGCAAGCTATCTTCCATGTTCAGTGGAACCTTGGACAAATGCGCAGTTTGCACAAAAACAGTCTATCCTTTGGAAAAGGTTTGTAATCTCATAACTTTCAATTTAATAGGAAATAGTGAAAACAAGTTTTAATCTCATATCTCTCAAAAACAGTTATTATTTTTTATTTTCATTTTCTATTTTTTATCTGAACTTTTGAAACTGAAAATTATGTGTTTATTCTGTTGACACTTTTTATTTACAAAATTGACATATTATTTAAAATCAATTTTTTGTTATAAAAAATTTACACAAGAAAGCAAGAAAACAAAAAAATTGTTTTTTCTGTTTCATATACAAACTTTTGAAAATATAAAAAAGTGAAAACAATGTAACATATTTCAATTAAAAGTAAAAACAGAAAACCTTTCCTCAAACTAATTAAACAGACTACTCATTTGGAATACTTTGACAATTTGATTGTGGATTGATTCCAAATCACTTGGATTAGGAGACTGACTAAACAAAACTAACCAAGCATGCAAATTTGGTTTAATTTATGAAATAGGTGACACTGGAAGGAGAATGCTACCACAAGACTTGCTTTAGGTGTGCTCATGCAGGGTGCCCTCTCACACATTCAAGCTATGCTGCCCTTGATGGTGTCCTCTACTGCAGGGTCCACTTTGCACAACTTTTCATGGAGAAAGGGAACTACAGCCATGTGCTCCAAGCTGCTGCACACAAAAGGACTGGTTCCTCTACACCTCCACTGCTAGAGGAGCCATCACAAGAGCCAGCACCAGCATCCGAGGACCAAAAAGAAGACACCTCTTGAATGAAACTTGAAACATGAATTAATTGTTTCAATTCCCCTCCCCCCCCCCCCCTCTTCTTTCAGATTGAGCAAGGTCTTTGTTAAAGTTCATTACTCTCAAAACATTTGTCACAAATTATTTTTGAGTTTCGTTGTAAATTTGAGAGGTTTGTTTGTTATGTATTCAGAAGTTTCAAACAAAAGATTTCAGCAATGCAATGTGTTCTTTTATTTTTTTGGTTGGATATTTGATCTTATCCTCGATATCACAGTTGTAATAAGTGTGATATCTCTCGTACACTAATTATATTATTTAACTTATTTTAAAAATACTTATCTAACATAATCTGTCATCTAACTTAAATAATAAAAGTATATTTCACACACAATCTTTAAAGGTAATATTTTTTTTTCTCTCAATAATCTTAAACTTTTATATATATACTTGTTTTTCTTAATTGGATATATTTTAATTTAAAAAGAAATTTTATATTACAATTTAAGTTATTCAATATAAATCTAAACTATAATTTATACAAAAAAATATTTACTGATTGTGAATTTTAATTATAATATAATTTATATATTTAAAAATATTTATTCATTATGAATTTGAATTATATAAAAATAATATCCTATGCAGTATATAACTAAAACAATAGTTTAAATAAAATATAAATATCTTCATAAAATATTATAAATAAATTAAAAAATATAATAAAATAATATTAATAAATTTGGTGGAACATTATAATGAAGTGGAGAATATACCCCAGTATATCAAAGAGAGAAACTCCAATAAAGACAAAATATGGTTAGGATATTTTATTAGCAGCCAGTTTCAGTGTCCATTCATCACAGACAGAGTCTATATATCCTGAAATGAGCATGGAATCACTACCAAAATATAGAAATTATTAACGACATTTCACGCGCTGGCATGGACGTTCAAATTACTTAGAAGCACCAAGCATCCAACTTTAAACTATCCTATATTTTCAATAGTTTGCTTGTTTTAAAATTGAAATACATGTTTTTATTATTTTAAACTTCTAAATATAATTAAAAAGTATATCCTTAAATTAAATTCATTCATAAAACTTTCAATAAAAATTAACCATCAATTATATCCTGAAATATTACCTTTTTTCTTAAATAGGTTCTACAGTGATAAAATTGTTGAAGTAAGACATTAAATATTCATAACTTTAATCATTAAATTTATGTATTTTAGTAAGTTTTAAGGATCATTTTGAAGTTTTTTTTAATATTTAAAGATTATTAATATGATTACTAATATTTTTAAAATTACTTAAGCAGTTTGTTTTATTTTTATTTTTTAGGTATATTTAAAAGAGAATATGATTCATTATAAATGAAATTGATAGTTTATCCTATATTAAATTGTATCAATATGATATAATATGATTGATAAATAATTTTATTTTTTTTATGTGATCAGATAAATATAAAAATATATTAAAAGAAGTTAATATTTTAAATGAATCTCTCGATCAATTAGTCTTTAATACTTGATTAAAGATTATTTTAAAATAAATTCTACATCAAATTATATATTGAATTTAATTTAAATGTATTAACAATATAAACATATTTTATACTATTATTTAATTATAAAATATTATATATGATAAATTTAATAGCTTTTATAATAATTAATTTTAAACTTATATCTAATTAATTTCTTATTGATTGATAATATATTTTTTTATATTAATAATACATAAAAATTATATCATACAAAAAGAGTGTTAATAATAATAAAGAAAAAACTTAGATACATTACTATAAATACTGTTGGTACTATTTTGCAATCTGATTTGTAGTACCATAAATATTTTCATTAAATATTATTATATATTATTAAAGTAAAATTTTTAAATTTAATTAGAAAATAGAAACAATAGTATCTATGATACTCTATTTTAAGTTTTATCCTAACAATAATATATTTTTAATACATTTTATAATCTTTATTGTTAGTCAAGATTTATTTAAAAATAAAAAAAAGAACTTATCAAATAAGTAGTAATTCAAAATTTATAATTTCTAATAAGTTTTAGAATAATAATTAAAAATATTGTAAATAGAATATAATGGGCAACGCGCGTTAGCCGCAGGTGAAGACAGATCTTGTGAATAATATCCTCTCCCTCAGTCTCGTATACATCTGCTTGCTTACTCACTTCGCTGACCGTTTTAACAATACACGCAAACAACTCATTCCTTCTTTCATTCGTTCACATCACACTCACACTTTCCCTCTCTCCAAAAACAAGCACAAATTTGGAACTTCCATTTCCCTATTCACTTCTCATTTCGGTAATTTCATCAACCGTTCCAATTCCTAGTTGCTTTTTTTTTTTTTTTTTAAATTGTGTTGAATTTAATGAATGTGAAAAAAACGGAAATGCTTTATTATTGTTCCCACACTCTAATTTGAGTGTTATATACTTACAAAATAATATATTTGGCAGTATCACATTGAGTTGTGTTTGAACGTGATTTTGAGTCCTAACTCCCAAGCCTTGTTGTGTTGTTGAATGCTGAGCTTTTCTAATTCGATTTTTCACTATTTTGTTTTGTTTCAGTTTCTTTTTTTTTTTTTGAATTGGTTGCAGAATGTATTGAAGTGAAGTGGTTCTGTGAGAGTGTCTGGCTTTAGGAGAGAACATGGATATAGCTTTTAGCTTATCTCGGCCAAATGTGGTATTGGATGGTTTGGATTCTTGCATTGTATTTGGAGGGAGAGGTATTGGTTGTGCTTTTCTTGGAAACTCGAGGACTATTTCAAAGGCTCGATTTAGTGGGGTGAACAAGATAAGTAGTAGGAGCTGTTCGAGAGTAGAATGCATAGGAGAGTTGAAAGTTTCAAATGGGAAGAGGAGTTTGTGTTGGAAGAGTAATAAGCTTTTTAGGGGCAGTAGGGAAATTTGGTCAAAGTGTCAGGGTAGTGATTCTTTATCATATGTCAACGGCAATGGGCGGAATGTTGGTAGGGTGGAAGGTGCGGATGCGGACTTTGATACCAGTGCTGAATTGGGTGAAACTTTGGGAGAAGAAGAAAGAGGGCAAGGAGGGAGAAAAGAAGGGGGTGAAGTAGAAGTGGAGGTACAAGATGTGGATGAGTTGAAAGAACTGTTGCAAAAGGCCAAGAAAGAATTAGAAGCTGCTCGAGTTAACAGCATCATGTTTGAGGAAAAGGTTAAGAAGATATCGGAGACTGCAATTTTTTTGCAGGATGAAGCAGGAAGTGCTTGGAACAACGTTACTTCTACTCTTGATGTCATCCAAGATATTGTGAGTCAAGAATTTATTGCCAAAGAAGCTGTTCAGAAAGCAACTATGGCACTTTCTCTGGCTGAGGCAAGGCTTCAAGTAGCTATAGACTCTTTGGAGGTTACAAAAGAAGTTTGCGATTCCCCAGAAGGCTCTAACAACAGTAATGGTGATAGAGGTTTAATTCAAGAGGAGAAAGAACTTTTAGTTTCTCAGGAAGATATCAGGGAATGCCAAACAAATTTAGCAAATTGTGAGAATGAGTTGAGATGCTTGCAATGTAGAAAGGAGGAGTTGCAGGATGAAGTGAGCAAATTGCATGAAATTGCAGAACAGGCACAGCTGAAAGCAGCGAAAGCAGAAGAAGATGTTGCAAACATAATGCTTTTAGCGGAGCAGGCTGTTGCCACTGAACTTGAGGCTGCACAACTCATGAATGATGCAGAGATTGCATTACAGAAAGCAGACAAATCTGCCTCTAGTTTTAATGCTGATGCCAAAGACACTCTACAAGTACAAGATGTTGTGGCTATTCCCAAGGAGGAGAAAGTGGTTCAAGGTTATTCTGGTGATGATGCTGAAGTAAGAGAGGTTGATTTCTCTATCACTGGTGAGCCTTCGCTTGCCATGCAATTACCAGAAACTCAATCTGATAACACCAGCCAAAGTTTGGAAGACATGGCACAGTCTGATTATCTGAGTGATAATGAGAATGGACAGTTAAGCTTAGACTCTTCTAAAGAAGCTGAAGTTGAAATAGAAAAGTCAAAGAATGTAGTTCAAACAAAAAAGCAGGAAATACAGAAAGATTTGACTAGGGATAATTCACCATTTGCTCCCAAGACATTATTGAAGAAGTCTTCCCGATTTTTTCCAGCTTCATTCTTCTCTTTTACTGCAGATGAGACTGATTACACACCAGCCTCTGTTTTCCATGGTCTTGTGGAGTCTGCACAGAAGCAACTACCCAAGCTGGTTGTTGGGTTATTGTTAATTGGAGCAGGGTGTGTATATATCATCTTTCTTTATCCTGCTCCTTTTCTTGCTGTTATTTTTATTTTCAACCTTTTTAGAAATAATCTTGAATGTATACATCACATGGCTGGCACACAATATTTATGGTATAGTAGTAAAACATGAAAATTTTGGATGAATAAATTTTTAGCTTTTTGTGTGACATAATAGAAAAATACCAAGGCTAAAACATTCACTGGTTTGTTTAAAAATTGATTGTGAAATTAAATTCCTACTTTGGAAGTTTATGCCTTTCTATGTGATATGCCAATTAGATGCAAAGATCAATTCAAATGTTTTACACTGTTTTTCAAGAAGTGGTGGAATTTTATTTCAGGCTTGTGTTCTACACCAATAGAACAGAGAGGAGTGCTCAGCTGCTTCAGCAGCCAGAAGTCATTGCAACCACTGTTGAAGAAGTTTCTTCAACTGCAAAGCCTCTGGTTAGACAGCTTCAAGAGCTTCCCAGGAGAATTAAGAAAATTATTGCATCATTACCTGATCAAGAGGTTTGTTTTCCTTGTTCTTATGCTCAATTATTAAGTTTTATCTGACTCTGCATGGTGTTTATCCTAGGTGGATGAGGAGGAGGCCTCGCTCTTTGACATGCTCTGGTTACTACTTGCAAGTGTTGTATTTGTACCGATATTTCAAAAGATTCCTGGAGGTAACTAGGTTGCCATGTTTTCTTAATGTTGGATTGAAAGAATAACAAGGTTGTTTGTCTAGATGTTATACTTTAGCTTGAATTTGATTAGGTGCCAAACTCTATATATTGCTTACATGAAAATTTTGGTGTATAGATTATATCTGCTTCTTTTTTTAGCTCAGATTTCTTTTCCTATGTCTCTGTTTGTTAGTTTGATTATGATAATAAATGCCATTTGTTAGTTTGGTTATGATAATAAATGCCATTTGTTAGTTTGGTTATGATAATAAATGAAGTTGTGATGCATGAAGCAAATTTGATTACTTGAATTGAATAGAAAGTGTTTCTCTTGTCATAGGCTTCCAATCATTCTCTGAATAATGTTTTGGGATACAGGATTTTTTTTTAAGTCATAACTTGATAAAATTGATTGTCTGACAAGTCATCTACCTGCAACAATGTTTAGGCAGTCCTGTTCTTGGCTATTTGGCTGCTGGTATCTTGATTGGGCCTTATGGTCTCTCCATCATTCGTCATGTTCATGGGACAAAAGCAATAGCCGAGTTTGGAGTTGTTTTCCTGTTATTCAATATTGGCCTAGAGGTGGAGCTTCCTATAAATCTTGTTCTGCCTTAGCTTCAATCATCTCAGTAGTAAAAAATACACTGAAGCTCTGAACTGTATTTTTATAGCTCTCAGTTGAAAGGCTTAGTTCAATGAAGAAATATGTCTTTGGATTAGGCTCTGCTCAGGTGATAGGAAAACTCCATCTTCCATCCTTGTTATTGTTGTTCACCTTAGGCTATTTTATTATATGCTAGTAATGCACAAGCCTGCAATTCTTAGCTTGTATTGAAAATTGTAGGTTTTGGTGACTGCTGTAGTTGTCGGCCTGGTGGCTCATTATATTTGTGGTCAAGCTGGCCCTGCTGCTATTGTCATTGGGAATGGCCTGGCATTATCATCAACTGCTGTTGTTCTGCAGGTAAATTTAGCTCCATCTGCTTTTAACTTCTACTCTGTGCTATGTGTTCACAGTCTACTACTCCAGCTTTATGCTTTTACTTATTGTAAATTCAAATAAGGTGATATCTACCTTTCTGAAAGTATTAACTATAACTGGATATTTGTTGTAGTCCGCATGTGTTAACAATGCCTTTATGGCTGTCATTACTTAATAAGCTTGACAGCTATAGCTGTAACAGATGTTTGAGTTTAAAAGATTTATGTGTTCTTTCTATTTGAAACTTCTGTTTTTAGGTCTACTGAGTCTTTCATGTAGCAATAATTAATTGAACTTGTTTCACAGGTGTTACAGGAGAGGGGTGAAAGCACATCACGGCATGGAAGGGCTACATTTTCTGTTCTGCTTTTTCAGGTTACTTGTAACTTACCCATCTATCTAGAAACTGCAGGATTCTCTTGTAAAATAAAATAGTCAATGATATAATACTTGCAATATGTAGTTGGCTAAACTTTGTCTTATATGTGGCATTTGCTTCAATTTTCCATACTATTGCCTCTTTACCTTCTAGAATATGGGTAACCTGAACTCCATGTCCTATAGTGGCAAAAATATGTTAGTGGCAGCATATAAACATGTTTGCACCCCTATACAGTCAAGTATTCTGCACGGATACTATAGAAAGAAGAAAGAGTAATGATGCTTTTCGCTTGTTTATGCAGCATGTTGACAGCTGCATGTATTTTTTTTTTTTTTTTTTTTTTTTTCTGTTAACACTGAAAACTGATTAAAAAGATATAGAGACAGTAGAGAGAAAAGGGACATAAGGTTTCTCCAAAAGTATTTCAACTTTTTAGGTAATTTAGTGGAGGTGCTCACTGATTGGATTGGATTTGATCGGTTTAGAGGATTAAAGTTATTCAATCATATCCTATTGTTTTTATTTTATGTAAACATCCAATCAATATGATCCTAAATTAAATCTAATGCAATCCAATCAAAAGCAGGTTCAATTGGATCAATTTTTTGGTTTTTGTATTATTTTTTATTTTATAAAAGAGTAGTAAACAAACCTTGACATACACAATAAATATATTATAACCTAATTCAAAGTATCAAATATCTAATTCCATAAGTCAAAGGTTAATAAATTTCATTTCAGATTCAATCTATTGAAAAAGATAGACGTAACATTTTAAAGTTATGAACTAATGGAAAAATAAATTAGTATGGTAGTTTCATAAATTTCCACCGATACAAGTATGAATGACATGATAATTTCATAAATAAAAGTACATAAGTGCATATAAGTTTAATTTGGATTGAATTTTCAAAATTGAATCTGAAACCCAATACGATTAAAAAATTTGTTTTTTGCAGTACGTGGTTTGTTTGATTTTCAACTTTTTGGTTTGGTTTTTGTGGTTTACATTTGGATTGGATTGATTTATGAACACTCCTTGTTTCCTAGATTTGTTTACACCAGATAGGATTCATTTCCTAATATTTGGAACTTATTTAGTATTTTGTATAGATTCTCAACTAGCATCCTCATTGTATCTATCATGATTGTTATATCAATGTGTTGTTTTATGACATTGATTGTTTATTTTTAGCTCTTAACCATCTTTGGTATTGCAATATTTTGACCAAAATTGACTATCGTGTCTTTGTTTTTATTCAGGATTTGGCTGTTGTTGTCTTGCTAATACTCATACCTCTTATTTCACCTAATTCTTCAAAAGGAGGGGTAACATTTTCTGTACTTTATCTTAAAATATGTATATCAGACAATAGACAATGTTGTGGTCATGAGGTTTTGGACATGGTTACTTAAAGTTGTATGAACTCCTGTGTAGCACGAAACAATTTATGACAAGGGTGTTCTGATTTAATTATTTTCTTCCCCTGCTCCATGTGGGAGTTCTTTATTGTATAAAGAGCTTGCATTTAATAAGATAATTTAGTTTTATTAATATATACATCAAAAGGGCCAAAACACAATTCACTTTTTCTAATTAAAGATGGTTCATGTTAAATGCTTAATTGGAAGTCAATGACTTCACCTTGCTTCTGTCATTGTCATCATCATTGTTGCCACAGTATACTGCTGTTGCTGCCTATGTTCTCTTTTTGTGAAATACAAATCTCTGTTTTCAGGTTGGTTTTCAAGCCATTGCTGAAGCTCTTGGTCTGGCTGCTGTTAAGGCAGTGGTTGCAATTGCAGCCATAATTGCAGGTGGACGATTGGTAAGTGATATTCAGAACTGGGGTGCAGATGTGCTATTTCTAATTATTAAAATATACTCCCAATTTGGATAGCTGATTTTTCTTTTTTTCCGATTAAAGGAATATTTACTTTTTCTTGTTAGTTTCTCTAATTTGTTTCTAATAATCTTAATAAAAGTAGTTTGTTTTTACATGGAGCATAACAATAAGCCATCAATTCTATTGCTCAGGGTAGATATGCTGACATCTAGAGGTTGATATGGGGTAGAGTTTGGGTACAAATTACTGACCATGTTCCACAGATTGTATATTTTACAATGATCTTTGATATATAATATTGTGTTGTACACATTCAGATATCTAATTATCATGGTGGATGGAAACTACCTATCAGTACTACTTATCTTTGATGGAATGCTTAAACTCAGTTGCTTATATTGGTTGAGATGAGTTTGGCACTGTAGTAGTTGAACATTGAGGTCATGGTGGAAGTTTATATTCCTAGTTGGATTAAATGGAGCAGGCCTTTAGCATATTTAATATTAGCTATATCACAATCCTATATATCGTGTAATTTTTTTTTTAAAAAATAAGCTCTATAGTAGGATTAATTTTTTTTTGGTTCATTAGCAAGGCATTGTATGACAATTCTTGATTGCACTATAACTTTTGCTGTGTAATTTTTCCCTCTTTTACAGCTCCTTCGACCCATATATAGGCAGATTGCAGAGAATCAAAATGCAGAAATATTTTCTGCCAATACACTCTTTGTTATTCTTGGGACTAGCCTTCTCACAGCCAGGGTAGGTGTTTGTACGAATGTATTTCCTTTCCCTTTTTGCCCCTTTGTTTGGGTTTTTGATCTAAGCAAGGTTTGGAAGTTTTCTTCAGTTATTCCTGGGTCTATTGAAGTGATGGTATGACCTTTTTTTATTTTTTATGTGATAACCTTACTTTTTATCTTTTTATAATATAATTTTTCTCTACTTAAAACAGGCTGGACTTTCCATGGCATTGGGGGCATTTTTGGCTGGTTTACTACTGGCAGAAACTGAGTTTTCCTTACAGGTTGAATCTGATATTGCACCATATCGTGGCCTTCTACTGGGTCTCTTCTTTATGACGGTTTGTGCTTAATTTTCAATTTCAAAAGTTACATTAGTTGTATTGTATATTTATTCATGCAACATATATCTATTTTATAGTTTGTTAATCTTCTGTTCAATTGTGTATGTTGGAATATTTCTGATGTGAATCTTCAACCGCAAGGAATGGCTGCCAACTTTAACCTGTGTAATTGATGGAAAGTAATTTTTGTGACTTTTCAGGTTGGGATGTCAATTGATCCAAAACTTCTTGTTTCAAACTTTCCAGTCATTTCAGGGACCCTGGGACTCTTGATATTTGGCAAGACTTTGTTGGTTTCTTTAATTGGCAGAGCTTTTGGTATTTCTCTCATTTCTGCCATTAGAGTGGGTCTTCTTCTTGCTCCCGGGGGAGAATTTGCATTTGTAGCTTTTGGTGAAGCTGTTAATCAGGTTTTTGTCCTTGAAAACTGTTTTGCTTTCCTAGCATTCTCTGGATTCTAAATAGTTATTATATTTATTTAAAAAACATCATTCTGCTTTTGTTGTTTTTGACAATATGCATCTTTTTTTGAAGAAGACAATATGCATCTTGATATTTGTAACTTCAACTTTTTTTGGAGGTTTGTGATTATGGTCAGTTTTCTTGGAAAATAAACTGATAAGTGGATTAATAATATGCTATCACATGTCAAGTGTTAATAAAATTAGGTTATCCCTGGCTGTTACTTTGACATGTTATGACTCACTAAGAGTTTTGAGGTGCAATGTCATCTGTTCTTGCATTGCCAGACAACCATGGGGCCTTTAACATTTTTCCTCATTGAAATTTAATCTGCTATAAAAACTAATATTGCTATTCGATATTATGCAGGGCATAATGTCTTCTCAGTTGTCCTCTTTACTGTTTCTTGTTGTGGGAATTTCAATGGCCCTAACTCCATGGCTAGCTGCAGGAGGTCAGCTCCTTGCTTCCCGTTTTGAGCTGCATGATGTTCGAAGTTTATTACCTGTAGAAAGTGAGGTAAAATCACCTACATGAGTGACAGACAAAGACTTTCATTAACTGCAAAAGGCTGTGAAATTTATAGCTATAAGATTAACATTGCTGGTGGACTGAATGCCATCTTTTTTGTTTTACAATTCAATGGATTGTATGTTGTGTTGCATGGATAGATAGTCTTGCCCGGAGTGTACAATACAGCTGGGTAGTATCTACACGGTAGTGAAAAAGAAAAATGCTTGCTTACACCTGGCATAAGTTTTTCTTTTTCAAATTATCATTTTGCACTCAGAAAAAAGTCATAAAATTTATGTGGGATTGATCATGTGTGTTCCATTGATAATCAAATGTAGCAATAAAGAAAAGGCATTAAATCTTTGACATTTATTATCAGAGAAAGTGGATGTAATATAAGTGACCTATTTCCATGCCAACCAAGGCAGTTAACTTTGGCAAATGGTCAGTCAATTACAGTCACGCAAGCACTCACTGTCTTGTGTTTAACTATGTAATTGTTAGGAACCAAGAATTAGAAAAGGAAAGAAAAGACAGATTTTATTGAATTAGTAGAAAGAAAATAACAGAAAATAGTAGAGAAAACTCTCCTCCAAGGGTTTTCCCTTCACAAAGAATTTCTCCTTTTACAAAAAGCTAATGTTCAATCTAAAAAAATGACAACAAATCCCCCCTCTTTTCTATCCTTCTTGTATTTATATCTTATAAATTCCTCCAACTAACTAACTCACTATTAGTCTACCTACCTTAACTAACTATCCCTCCTCATATCCTAACAGTAATGATGCTGACAGTGTTTCGAACAGAATATCTTAGTCAGAGGAACAATAAATGTTTAGTGTTTACTGTGGAGGACAGCTTGACAATTATACCTTTCATGCTTTTTTTTATGTCAAGCACATCTATTTCTTACATTTGAAATATTTTTTCTCTATGCTCTTTTAATCATGTGATTAACTTTTTCCAATTAGTTAATCTTATTTATTATCTCATATTTAGTCTAGTTTAGCATAGGAGATTCCATAGTAATGCTTCCTACACTTGTGGTTGTAGACAATGAATGTAGTTAGACCATATTGATTCAGCATTTGTTATTTTTTACTTAGATTTGACATGTAAAATTAGTTGCTGACTTCTTTTCGGAGGACATCTTTTACAGACAGATGATCTGCAAAATCACATTATTATTTGTGGATTTGGGCGAGTTGGGCAGGTGAGTTGTTTTTTATTTTAATTAATTAATTTTAATAATTTATTATTTTGTTATTTAAATATAATAGTTTACCATTTTGTTATTTACAGATCATTGCACAACTTCTTTCTGAGCAACTTATTCCTTTTGTTGCACTAGACGTGAGAAGGTAAGTCAATACTAACTGAAAATATTGTTTTTCTTGTAATTGTATCTTTCCATGAATGATTTTGTAACTATTAGGTGATTTATAAGATTAATGGATTTCATTTATGTTGAAAAACGTTACTGGACAGAATTGTTAAATGATATTCTAAACTCTGCCTCCCAAGAAAAAAAAAAAATACAAGTATGGTAATGTCTCTTTCATTATGCATGAGGTATCTTGATGATGAGCCTAGATGTGCTGTTTGTTTATGCACCAGTTTCTAATTTTCTTGGAGGCATTAGAGACTTTACTGAAAAATAATTTGATTTTCCCGTCTTTCCAAATCGTTAGATTCTTTATGTAATTCTCAATACTTAGAATAAAGATAAATCCCCAGATTGGTTAGTTCCTTGTAAAATAATTTGGGGTGCTTACTGCTTAGTGACTATAATGCAAAAATCTTTGGATGTTTGTCAAGACTCTATCCTATTGTTTTCTCCAAAGATGAGGGAACTATCATATATCATACAATTTTGGATAGGAACATCAGATGATGACCTAACCTGTATTCATATTTCCCAATGTCTTCAGTGATAGAGTGGCAATTGGGCGTTCCCTGGATCTCCCTGTGTACTTCGGGGATGCTGGTAGTCGAGAGGTAGTGCATATGACTTCAGTACTTGAGCTTGCATACATGTTCATTACCTGACATGCTTTGTACTGCATGATAAGGTCCTACATAAGGTTGGGGCTGAAAGGGCAAGTGCTGCTGCAGTAACTTTAGATTCCCCTGGAGCGAATTATAGGACAGTTTGGGCACTGAGCAAGAACTTCCCAAATGTGAAGACTTTTGTTCGTGCTCATGATGTTGATCATGGATTGAATTTAGAAAAGGCTGGAGCTACCGCTGTAATATTCTATTACCCTTTCTACTATTAATGTTATTATAGCCTTATGGTATAATCTTGGAAGTCGTCTTCTTAACTATTGCATATTTAGCCAAATTGGCTATCATTGGAACTGTTGATCTTGTTATTCCTGTCTATTTATCTATTTGCCACTTGCATTTGCAGGTTGTCCCAGAGACCTTGGAACCAAGTCTTCAACTAGCAGCTGCCGTGCTTGCTCAGGTAACTATCATATTGTTATTTGAGCAAATATATTGACCAAATGAAAAAACTTCTTATGTCCTAGTATTTTATTAGTACTCTCCTCTGATGATGACAAACACCGTTTATTGAGGTAATAGATTATGTTTATTTCTTATTGTGGTTGAATCTTTATGTCACATTACCTGAAATATAGTTTATTTTCTCTTCATTTTATAAATGATTTGTCTAGTTTGTGGTCAGATTTTCTTAGAATAGTAAGAGTATATTTTTGCTCTTTATGGCATGGTAAAATTGGTCATAAATCTCATTGAAGACACTAGATGTTCTTACATTAGAGAAGTGGCGTAAAACTGAAAATAAAATAATCAGATGTTTAATTTAGGCGTTTTCAGAATGGGAACATACAAAGGGTTCTTATGATATGATTTTTTTAGTTAATGAAGTAAGTTAACCAAGCATTTCTCTATTCAGGCTAAACTTCCTACATCCGAGATTGCAGCAACTATAAATGAATTCAGATCCCGCCATCTGGCTGAGCTCACTGAAGTACGTGTTTCTTTTAATCACATGCACACACACATGAACAATGGCTATCTCTATCAACTTTTACGGAACTATCACTGGAAATTGCACGATCATATACTACTCATTCACTTTTATATCATTAATGTCTCAATGAAATTATGTTACTTTTTGTTTGTTCAGCTATCCGAAACAAATGGAACTTCTTTTGGATATGGATATAATAGAATTACGGGAAAACCCAAATCTCCATCCTCAGATTCATCAGATGATACTCAGGTCTCTGAAGGGAAACTGGCGACATGAATTACCCCATATATACAAATGGAATGTAAAAGAAAACAGAAAAGTTCGGATAAATGATAGTAATTGTGAAAATTTGTATAGCATTAGAGTAGATCTTCCATCATTGTGTACATTGTACAGAAATATATCTGCATCAAAATTTTGATTAATCATCCTTAAATTTCTGCTCAGGATGATGCCCCTGTTGAATGTGACATTGATTTTGTTTCATATTATTTAGCTTTAGGAAAGCGAGTATAATATGGCGTCATATTTCCGTTGTTATTCTAGAGTATGGCACCCTTGAACAAGTAGTGCAACTCCAGTTGGTTGATTGGTTAGATGCACAATCTTGAATAGGTTATATTAATTATTGGTGATATTTCATGATTGGAATGTGATGAAACCCAGAAATTCAACGTAAAGACGGGGGAGAAGCTAATTATGATGACATAATTGCACATTATTGTTCTATTATCAATACAAATCTCCTCTTTAATTTATTCCTATTTTCAAGAATTATTATTATCTTCGTTGAGTCATATGTGACAAGTCTTATTATTAAGTCACTTTGAGTTGATGATATTGATAGAAAGTATCATCAATTTTGTTGATATTTAATTTTTATGTGAAAACTTGTTTATTATTTCATGGTTCTTAATTTTAATTTTAAATTTAATTTGATTTAATAAATACTTTGAAAAATTCTCCTAATCATATCATTTTTTTATTTGAATATTTGATTTTCATAACTTCTTATCTCTTTTAATTTATTATTTTCATCTTTATTTTTAAATTAAAGATCGGAAGAGCACA
>JAMLFT010003882.1:0-20930 GCA_026544285.1 Pachyrhizus erosus | reverse complement strand
AATTTAAATAGTACAATAAAATTAAATTAAAACTAATTCATTTAAAAAAATAATTTAATAATATATCATAATATATATATATATATATACGAAATCGTCACTAATCTTAAACGCACACAAAATAAATATTTTTTTTCTCAATATAAATTATTTCATATATACGACCAGCAAATCTCTACCCACTTAAGTTGTTAATAATAAAATAAATTAGTTTCTTGTATATACTTTGAAGTGGACAGGCATGAGAAGAGAGAAAACAGGGGATAAGGATGTTCTTAATTACAAAATATAATTGTAAGTATACTGTGAATAATGGTTAATTATGAGAAGTGTATAATTAACTTTAATATAATCGGTGAAGTGCTATTTGGTTAGGTAGTAAATATTATGGTGTTTAGACAAAAAGAAATTGAGATTCAAGACATTGTGGAGGAAAGTTGAAGTCCATTATTGGAGATGGTTGAAGGAAGAAGGGATTTCTTTACTCTTTGGAAGCTTGGATGTCAAATATAGCTGAATGTCTGGGAGCTACATCTGCTTAAGATGATCAAGGGGTAGGGGGAAGGGCCTTTGTGTTGCTTGAACAATAGCACACAATTGCCAATTGCAAGGCCAAACCCTTTATGTTTTAACAATTAATCTAAGAAAGGAATTCATCAAGTGTGTTGGAGAAGTGACAGATGGCACTGCTGGTAGGTACGGGTATTTGGCAGATGTTCTGATGTGCGGTTATAAGAATCACTGCGTCTCATAGTAGGAGGCGGATTAAGGCTCATTTGTGATGTTTCATAAAAAGGTGGGTGGGATCTTGGAATTTTACTATGAGACTTTGGTTGTAATAATTATAATCTCTTCTAGGAATGCTGATCTTACTTTTGCAATTATAGGAGAGAATGCAAATTTTGAATATTATACTGCAACAATCTCATTGGACGCATCTCTTGTTGGAGAGTACATGGATCTTGGAAGTGCCTATCCCTGTAACGTGAAAACACAGGTTATTGTATTTTTAAATTTAAATAATGTATTGAATTTCTATCATTAAATAATAGAGTTATATATAATTTTTTTTATATAAATTATATTTTTAAATTCATCAAGAGTTAAGAAAATTACAATAAAATATTTTTGTCAATATCAACGGCACATACACAAATAAATTTGACGTTATACTTTAACTCAAAACTTAAAACAGTAAATTTATAATTTTTTTATATATTACTTAATTTATATATTCTTATCTTCTTCACTTATTTACAATATTTATTGTTTATAAAAAATAGTTAAATGAAAATAAAATTATTAAAAAATAATTACAAGTTACAAATTTTAAGATTCATGAAATTCACTTATTTTTTTTAGAAGAAAATTATAAATTTCAGCTGCTGTCCCACAAAATGTATTAAAAATGAGAAAGTTGTCAATTTTTAGTTGCTATGTTGTCCATTAGATAAATATATGGATACTGAGCGTATGATGTAGCTTTCTGCACTTTCAATATTACATTATTACGTATGAGAACATTATATTAGCTTTATTTCATCTGTTTCCTGCATCTTCCCAGAAAGAAAAATCTTTGATAACAATCTTAACCAGAAAACGGCTAGATTGTGTTACTTTCCTGCAAATCAATGTTCCCCCTTTAATTAGGATTGCTTGCCTTATTTTGTTTTGGTTGTTGCAAAACCTTGAACATTGTGATTTGCATGTAAAATATATCTTCATGACTAATTACTGACTCTAGGATACATTAGAAAGAAGTATTCTCCCAATGAGCAGCTAATACCCCCTACACATGTACGTATGTTTTGGAAAGTTTGTCTTGCTTTCAGTTGTATCAACTGTTTTTATGTAAAGCAATCATCTTAGACGATGCGAGTTCCTCTTTGTTCATAAGACGTACGGGTCCTTCTGGAAACTTCCCCCAAGGAGTGATAGATTCCTTGAAAGGCAAGCTTTTGACATTTAGTAAACACACATAAGGCTTGTTACATTAGGTATAAGATGAATAGAGATTTTATTGTTTTCATGATGCAGAAACAAACATTAGGTTTGTCTATTAAAAAACATCAGTGCTTATATTTATTGGTATGTTTAGATAAACTTTTTCATATGTATTTAAAAAAATTGAGAAAGTAAAATAAACTACATTTTTTTTTATTAAATTAAAATCAACTTATGTATTTTTATTTTTGGAAAAGTTAAATAAAAGAATTTCTACCAAAGTAAACTGCATAAGTTGATTTTAACTTAAAAAAATTCCATCATTTTATTTTTTTATTTCTTTTTCTAAATAAATACTTATAAAAAAGTTTGCACAAAACATAACCAGTATTTGATAATACAGAATAAAAATATATCCACTAGTATGTGGAATAGATTACTGCTGCTAGCATGCTAATTTTTATTTTTTTAATTGCAACATCACCCTTAATATTACTGTAACTGAAGTGCTCAGCTTCAATTACATAACCAGCGCAAAGGTTTGGTTTCTCTCTTTTCTTCTCTTCACTTTCTTTTCCTTCTAAGAACTTCAAGAACATACTGTGATGTGCAGTAAGCAATAGCCTGAACAGTGACCATTGGATTCACACCTAGAGCTGTGGGAAAGACACTTGTGTCTGCCAAATAAAGGCCCTCCACTTCCCATGTCTCCCCCATTTGGTTCACAACTGAATCCCTCGGATTAGTACCCATCTTACAGCTTCCCATCTGATGTGCTGAACATAATGGTGTTGAAAGGTCTGTCAAAGACATTGAACTTTCTTCTTTCACAAATTTCTCAAATTCATGATAGCTCACTTGCTTAACATTTATGCTCCTTCCCTTGTTATTATGGGTACCAATTTGTTCAGCTCCAGCTGCTGCAAGAATTCTTAGTACCTTCTCAATTCCAGCCTTTAAATTCTCTTTGTCCACATTTTTCAACTGATAACTTATACAAGAAGGTGAATTCACAGTTCCTGATCCTTGATCCCTTGACAGTGCAAATACATGAGCTGTTCTAGAAAACTTGCGCATTCTATCTTTTATATCCGTGCCAGAAGTCCATGGCATTAGAATTGAGAACATACCAGGATGCAAAGCAGGTGTTTGGATCACAGCACCATATCCAGATTTGTCAAACTGTGCAACAACTGTGGACATTGCAGTCATAATTCCTCCTTCATAGCTCTTTTTATGCTTCTCTGGCCACAACTCAGGTGAAGGTGAATCAGGGAAGTAGCCCCAAGCCATTGCCACTGGATGAAGGTGCAAGTTTTTCCCTATGTTTTCATTCTTCAAGCCACTTCTTTTAAGCAATGCTGGAGTGCTGAGTGCTCCACATGCTACAATTGTGACCTTGGACTCCACTACACAAATGTCTTTTCTTCCCTTGTACTCAATTGCAAAAGCCACTCCACTTGCTACTTTTCTATCTCTTCCTTTCTTCTTCTTATGCAACACTTGTATGGCCTCACAACTTGGAATGATGGCTCCATTACCTGATTTCACCAAGTCTACTAGCCATGTTTCTAATGTACCTTTCTTCCTTCCATCCTTGCATCCCATGCAACACCAGCCACAGTAGTGATCTGATGAAGCATTCCTAGGAATGTTGCACACAGGATATCCCATTTCTTGACACCCTCTTCTTAGGACTGCATTATTGAACCCTTCATCTTCAATCTCAGATTGTACTCCCATTTTCTCACACACAGCATCCATAGCTTCTTTGTATAACTTACTTTCAAATAGTTCTAGCTCATAGCGGTCACACCACTCCTTGCATACATGTTGAGGGGTTTTAATGCTGGCTGACCAGTTGATTGCAGACCCTCCACCAACTGTGGAACCTGCTAGTATTAGTACAGACATATCCTTTGTTGCAACCAAGCCATTGGAGAGGTACATTTGATCCATGCTTGGTCCTTCAAGAAGGGAAAGATTGTTCCTAGCAGAATAGCTTCCTTTCTCCAAGACTAGCACTTTATAACCAGCATTTGCTAGAACTCCAGCTACTACCCCACCCCCAGAGCCAGAACCAACAACCACTGCATCACATTGGATAACTAAAGAAGATGAGAGGTTAGAAGCCTTGGTCTTTCTAGGAGTAGCAGAGACAGAGAATCCAAATCGTCTTAGAGAATCTGCAACGATGTCTCGTGGGTATTTAATATGGACAAGACCTTTGTAAAGAGGTCCTCTATCCTCTTCAGTATCATCATCATCATCATCGTCTTCTTTTTCTGCATGTCCTCCTTCCTTTGATGCTCTATGAAAAAACTGGTTCTTCAACTGTGTTTTAAACTCTGGATCAGGTCCACAATAGCCAATTGCCTTCCATGATGGGTTATCTTCTGCTTCATCTAGCTGAAAATGAAATAGTTATGGTTAATATGTTAAACATTTGGTGGCAGCATCTGGTGTGTATATGTAAGGCATTCACTTTTTCGAGGAATTAGTCTTAGACACTTCCATTAATATTTTTTTTTCTAAAATACAAATTTCTTAAATCCAATCACTGAATCGTGTGATATCATCTTAATAATTAAGTTGGCAAATTTTAGAAAAATGGAATGTTCATTGAATGTAATCTTAATTTTATGGTACAAACCATACATCATTCATAAGAGATAACTTATTATTCTCTAAATATTTAATGAAAGTATATATTAAAGCTTAAATTCAAAATCACAAGTTAGAACAATCCTGTCTCTAATAGTGGGTATGTAATTTTCTATATGATATTTACTTATATTTTGAAAACTATATATATGTTAAAATGAAGTTGAGTAATAAAGTGTTAAATAATTTTAAAATTAATAAAATTTTGGACACTTGATCTACTTGATAAAAACTCTTGAACTAATTGTTAGATTAATGAAATTAAATGTCTATAAAAAAATTATTAAGTAAAATAAGTTAAACAAGGTTTAGGTAGTGATTGGTTAAGCTTTTATTTTTCTTTTTGTTTTTACTTCTCCTTAAGAGATGTTGGTCTTGTAGTTGTGCCACGATAGCAGCTTTTATATAGCAAGAATATTGCAGCACTTGATTTTGCTGGCTCCGTGAGTGAACATTCATTTAGAAGGCCCAAATAAGAGAATGACGTAACTTAATGTGGATCGCTTTCTAGAACCCAATTTGTGTAGTTTGTTTGGCTAGCATCTGGAGTTTGTATTTAGGTGAGGCAACTTCAATATGTTATTTCTCAATCATGAGTGGGTTTGTTTTATTGTAATTGTGTGTATGACATTCCCAAAGACCCCAAATAATCTCAAGTGTTCTCAGTGGTCTTGGGCTAGCTTGGGTAGATGTTCTATCCTCAACTGCTTGGTAGGCTTTAGGGTGGAAAAAAAGTTATATGGTTTAGGAAATTTGCTGGCCCAATTTTGACAAACTTGAATAGGCTTGATGCTTGTTATTCGCATCTTCATGTTTTGTTACGTTCACACTCTAATGTTTTAATAAATTTTTATCTAAAATACTCTTAATGAAAGCACATTTCCATTGAGAATAACACATGATAAAAATGAAATTTTGTTGTGTATCTCAACGAGATCAGTTAAGATACATAATAAAAATATGTTTTCGTTGTGTTTCTCAAAAAAATCTCATTAAGATACACAATAAAAATATATTTTAATTACATATCTCAAGTAAATCTTGTTGAGATATATACACAAAAAAATGTATATTTGTTGTGTATCTCAACATAATAGACACTATTTTTTGTTATACTGGCTACATAGATAAAAAGAAAAAAGGCAGAAAGCTATTGGAGAAGTAGTAATGAGTGCAATAAAAGTATATGTGGAAGTGGGGTGGGGGTGGGTTTACGGGAGAGAAGAGAGTGGAAGGGAGAGAGGTGTGAGGAGAGAGAGTAGAATAGGAATTTTAATTAAAAAAAAGTGGGGCATGAGAATACAAGAAAGAGAGTGAGAATAACAATACCCTATATGCATTTGACAAATTTTGGGCCAAGCTTGAGCTACTGTTTAACCTTATTATTGAAACTGTGAAACAAGATTCACAGCCAGAAAAAATAAATGAAAAAGGAAAGAATGGTGTGCACTTAATATGTACTGTATGAATTTTCCGTAATATTTTATGTTCAATTTCGTAGTTTCGTGTGGAATTAAAATGCAAGTTAAAATTATGATACTTATACAACTTAATCGACACATTGCTATTAATGACAAATATATTGTAAATATATTTTCTTTACACATCAAACGCCATTAGATCTGGAAGACAAGGTCATGTTTGAGACAATCTACGTTCTTTTTGTTTTTAGGAGTGTAACGTTCTACTCAAATTGCCATTTGGATTTGTCTTATCAGCTATTTTTTGTGGCGCAGAAGTTGTAGTTTTCATAATGAAAGCTAAGTGAATGATATTCCCTTTCAATGCTTTCCTTTTCCTGTGCTGGCATCATTTACTTTTCCCATTATTCTGGGACACTTGGTGTTTTACCTTGAGAAATGATACTACTAACACAAAATTTAATTTAAAACGCGTTTATAGACTCTCAAGGTGTATTTCAATTTAACGAGGAAACATTTAAGTAGAGATATGATCCACAATCTCAATTTTTAAGCACAGTACCTGAAAATTGAATGAGGGACACATGAATAACCATTGAGAGGGACAGTATTCCTACCTAAGGTACGGTTGGAGTGAATGTCCGAGCTGTAAGTGACCAGTTGGACTTTATTATGGATATTTGCACATGCTAATCAAATATACAGATATGGTACAACACAGTGTCCTTCACTATGAATGCGTACTCTACAGTGACCACTTATTTTGCCTTGACTTTTCGTGTATACTATTAGTTGATATGAACTAGCAGATAACAAATTAACAATCATATAAATGAGTCCTATATGCTACTACTTGCATACCAACCCACTTAACTAGTGATAATTTGAAAACTTCTTAAATGGAGACAACCACCCACTTGAACGGTGGTAATTTGAAAACCTCTTAAATGGAGACAAATTTTTTTACGGGTTCTGGGACATTTATGAACATTGCGTAATTTCTTTGATGATTATAATGTTTGGTTTCTTAATATTATAAAGAAATTTGCTTTGAACTGCAGTTAATTTCTACTGCAACTAATCTATGTATATATATATAATATTAAATCTCCTGCAATAGTTACTGTAGCAAACATCAAATCGATCTACTGCAATAATTATTATAATAAACATATTTAAATTTGATGCAGGAATTACATTTTAAAACCAATACAATATTAATATATTATATAAAAATAGTATTATAAGAAATATTAAAATAAATGATAATAAAAAATGTAAAAAAATATGTAATAAAATAGAAAAATAATAACATACAACACTGAAAATTGATAATACTAATAATATTATAATAGTTAAAAACTTATAAAATAAATCATCAAAATCAAACATAAAAATAATTATAAAAATTTATTAAATAAAAATTAATAAAGAAATACTATAACATGATATATTATATATAAAATATTCAAAAAATTAAATAATATTATAATTACTATAATTTAAAATAAATTATCAATATTAACATAAAAATGAAGTATAAGGATACTAAAAAAAATATATGATTTTAATCATTCAAAAATAAAAAGAATTTATCAAAATCAGATAAATAAATTATAATAAATAAAAATAAGAATTAGAAATCATAAATAGAAATATTCTAACAATAAATAAAAAACATATTAAACTAGATATCAAATATAATCTTTAGTGATATCTCAGTACTGTGAAAAGAGTAGGTTCAAATTCATAGATTAAATAATAAAATAAATATAAAAAAAGAAATAATAATAAAAATAATTTTATAATAGTCAATAAATAAAGAATTATAAAATGATATTACAATAAAACCTAATTAGTATAAATTGTAGCCATATATATTAAAAACACTAACAAAATTGTTAAAAAAATTTAAATTATAAAAATAATAATATATAATTTAATGATAAAATAACCATAATTAAAAATATTATAATAATAAAAATGATAATATATAGATATATAGATATATAGATAGAAACATAAAAAAGTGAGGTGTGTGTATTTTATTATATTATTTTAAAAATTAAATCAATAAATTATGAATCAGTTTATATTTAATAATAAATAATGGTTATGTTATTTAAAGAATTTGACATATTTTACTTTTTGTGAGATTAATATTTAAATTTTATTTTATAATGATTGCAAGTTTATAATTTCTAAAATTTATATCAAATACAACTTCTTTAAAACATAAACTTTATCAGTAAGCTTTATATTTAAATAATTATGAAATTATTTCATTCATATTTTATAAATTATATTATATTAAAAAATTATTAATAATTTTTATAATAATATACTCCTTTTAGTTCTTATTAAATGAGTTTAATAATAATAAATAATAATATAAAATTATTTTATTTTATTATTTAATTATAAAAATTGACAAAATTACTGTATATAGTTATTTGTGTTTAAATCACAGTGTAAAATTATTTTTACACTGTTAGTGTATAATTTGGTTTCTTTTATTAAATAGAGTTTTTGGTTTTGCTTCCATTGGTCTAAATTAATCTTCTTAAAGGTTCAGTTGCTTGTGTTTAAAAAATATAATTTTTTATAAAATGTAATTAGTATTTTAGTTTGTAAAATGAACATGATAAATATTTATTTTATATAATTAAATTTATAATAAATAAATATTTTAAAAAAATATAAATTATAATTTATATTTATGATAAATAATAGTATATGATTAATTTTAATTATTGATAAGATTTTAAAAAAATTAAATTAAATTTAAAAATAAAGATAAAAATAATGTACTGAAAGAGATAAGAGGTTACAAAAATCTCTAAAAATATTTCCGTTGAAAAATAATTTAAATATATTCTGGGTGAACAATAGTTTATAGAAACATTCTTATTCAAAATAATGACATAATTTATATATATAGAGATCGAAGGAATTTATTAGTAAGAAATTTTTAATTTTTTATATTAGCAAAAGCTAATTTGTGTTTGGATCTAATTATAAAAAACACTTTGACTAATACCAGTGTTTTTTAACTTGTTTAAACATGAAAATCTATAAGTACTTTTTTATTTTACCAAGTTCCAATAATGATATTAAAAGCATTTCAAAAGTACTATGTTTGTTTAGAAAAAATAAGAACACTTTTTGTATACATTAAAAATTTAAAATAAATAACAGTAAAAAAACCATTTATAATTAAATATTTTGGGTTAATATAATATTAAATAATTTGGAATAAATTTAATTCATAAATAATTAAACCGTTTGTTGAAAGGTAACAGTGATTAAAAATGATGCCTAAACCCTTATGTTTTTAACTCAAATTTCTATAATTAGCTCAACCTTAACATTTACAAATTTATTATAAATTTATAGGTAAAATATGTTATTACTTTCTTATTTTATCTTGATTTTTATTTTTAATGTTTTATAATTTTTTAATATTTTTAATTTTTCATAACTTATTTTTTTAGTGTCTAATATTAATTTTAACTGTTAAATTATGATATAATAAATAAAATTTGTGTTTGAAATGTTTATTATAAGTTTTTATACGAATTTTTATTATTAAAAATTTTTTGACAGACTAAAATCGTAAAAATATTAAAATAATAAATAAAAAAATTTAAACATCAGATTTTTTAAAATGTATAAAAAAATATTATAAATATAAATATTTAAATTATAAATTTTTTTATAATGGTTAAAAGTCATCATAAACTTAAATAAAAATTATATATAATTTTTTATTTATTATATAATTATTTAATAATTAAAATTAACGTCAATAATGAAAAATAAAACTAAATAATTTATAAAATATTAAAAATAAAAAATTATCCCTGGTCCACGTAAACAAGAAACAACCAGTCCGACGGTGCACGTCAGCAATTTGGTCAGTCTCATTTGAACCAATTATTTTTCCGTGTTTTCAGTGTTTGTAAATGTAATATGCTTTCTATTTTCTACCACAAGTGATTTTTAATTATTTAGAAAAACATGTACATATAGTTTTTCAAAAATATTGAAAAAGGTTACTTTTTTATTCTGATTCTTAAATGTTTTTACCTAAACACTTTATAATTTTGTAAGAAATACACAAATACACTCTTAGTCAAACTCTTATTAAAACACATAATTTGTAGTATTTTATTAGAATTTGAATATTTCCTCTAAAGTCTAAGTATGTTGAGTCGGTGAAGAGAAGTGCATTTACTATTGTGCATGCACATGACCATTAAGACATCCAGCTTTTTGGTGCAAACATCTAGACTAAAATTTATTTAAGTTTGTATTGTTTCTTTCTATTGCGCATGCAAGTCAACGACTTAAAAACACTAATCAAGAGCATTTAATACTTTTAATTATTTGTAAAAATAAGTATAATTTTTTATTTTATTTTTTTATGTAATAAATCTGTTTTGAATAAATATTTTCTAATTTTATTTCCTTAACTATTTCTAACTCTATCATTAACTTTTGCCTTACCCTCAAAAAAGAAGAAAACCTTGGCCTTTCATTAAAATGAAACATAAATTAAAATTTGAAACGAACTTTGGTTTTTTAAAAAAAGAAAAAGCAAAAAAAAAAAAGAATTTCATTTCAATGTTAATAATAAATTCTTTTAAAGATATAAAATTTATAATTAATAATATAAGATATGTTAATAATATTTTTTTTATATTCTCTTTTCAATAGTTTTTTTTATGATGGACTAAAATTTATTAAAAACTATTATTTTTGATAAATTTTATTTTTTATTTAATAATTTTTATTTTAACGTAGAATCTACCAAAATAATTTTTTGATAAATTTTTAACTAATCATAAAAATAATATTAAAAAAATATCGCTGACATTCTTGTTAATTATATTTTTTCAATAATGGACATACATTGACGGATACTTATAACTAATATAGTGAGAAATTGTCATAAAAGATCTCCCAAGTTGACTTAAGAAAAAACAATTCTTTACCGAATGAATTACCATTACCAAAAGAAAAGAACAAGTGAAAAATATAGTTAAGTGTATTTTAATCCATATAAATAGAATAATATTTATTTTTTACCTTTCAAAAACAAATCATCTTCTTTTAATCTTTTATTTAGGAAATATGTTTTATTTGATCATATTTTCATAAATGAAACACTAAAAAGAGATAAAAAAAGAAATTGAACAACAAAGACCAAATATAATATATTTTTATAAATGAGAGAAAAAAAAATCATTTTTGAAAACTTAAAAGTAATTATTATTTTATTTAAAGAGACAACATATTCTGCCCAAAAATATTGAGTTACAAAGTGGTTACCATGTTACAATAGTAACTTAAGGAGTATCTTATTTCCTCAATTTCTGTTTTCTACTTCAACTGTCAATGAGAGATTTTTGTTTTTTTTTTCCCCGCGATAAAAGGATAAAATTTAATCTCCACCACTTGCTTCCCTTGCCTTCCATCTTTATCCTCCCCGTCCCTTTCTCTCAACTATATTTCTAGACATAACATTAATCATGCTCTTATTTTTTTTATAAAACATTATCTATTATCTATAACAAAAGGAAACCCTTAAATGTAAACACAAAACAACGACAAATGTCTTCCATGAGTAGCATTCTTCCATAATACTATTCATAGTTTTAAAGTAAAAAATTTACCCGTATATGAAAGCTAGCCAGATGATAAAAGCAACACTTATTAATAAATAAAAAAAATAGTATACACATTCATAATGTATGTAAAATGTCTATATAATATCAACCAATAAAAATTGATATATATAATTTGTCAACTTTTATAATATTTACTTTTAAAATCTTATGTTTGATAATGCAAATTTTTCTATATTAACACTGGAAAGAAATGAATCTCATTAATGAATGCCAAAGAAGGAAAAAGACACCTTTTAAGTAGTGCCAAAGAAAGAAAAATAAGACATTTTTGGTAACGCCAAAGAAAGGAAAAGAAAAATGAAGCAAGAAAAAAGAAGCTAAGAGACAATAAATGCATTATGTTTCTTAATTTGTGTAAGGTCTGCTCATGGCACAGTTCGATAAGAATGAGGCCATTAATTACCTGAGTAAAGAAGACAAGGAGAGTGAGAAGCTTGATAGTCCTGAAAAACATCCTAAGGAGTCGAAGGTAACTGAGAGACCAAGATTGCATAACTTTTTGCCTTCTATGTAGAGACAACTCAGGGTAGCTATGGATGAAGGGAAACTTTGTTGAGAGGCACCCAATGCCACACAATATGAATGTGCCAAACCATGTAGATAGTAGCCATAATGTCAATAACAAGAGCCTTGTAGCTGGGTGTTTCAGTTTCTCACTTATCAATATCCCAAGCTACAGATTAAAGACCCAAAGAACAGAGAACAAAACATGGATATTAGTACAATTACATATTATAAGAAAATTTGGATAACTTGGAAACAATTGTATACATTTTTAAAGGACAGTAACGATACGGAAGTAATAAAATGATAAAATGATTTTAGTCATTGTGGTGTGACACAAAAAGTCAAGGGGCGTAGTACGATTTGATAAATAATCAACGCAAAGAGAAGAAATATGCAAAACCCTCTTAAAAGATAGAATGTGTTAGTTGAAAGTAAAGCAATAAGCAAAAAAAAAAAAAAAAAACAACAAAACTTTTAACTTTGGAGAGTTTTGTGAAACTTTGTATGTGCATATATTATTTCTCCATTTATAATCTTAGTTTCATATTATAATTATAACAATAAACAAAATAAAGAGAAATTACTGAAAAGTTTCTTTTTAAAAAAAACCAAAACTTAACATCCTTTTGTGAATAAAGTGTAAAATATATTTATAAATATGTCTATTTCGTCCTACAAAGTTTGGTTTTTTTAGTTTTATTCTTTGAAAACTTTAAAGTATAATTTTTTGTCATGGTTGAACATAAATATATTTATGTTATGTTACATGTTCATCTCAAAACAATCACATTTAATATAATTAAATATACGTCGTTTTTCATTGTTAAGTTCAAGAAAATATTTTTAAAAAACATTAAATTCACAAAAAAACAAAATTCAAAATCATGCAAATCAAGTCCAGACTAAAATCATAGTGTGTTCTTAAAGAAAAAAAAAATCATACTGTGAAAATTAACAAAAGAGAAAGAGATGAAACTCAAAAAGTCAAAGGTGGCTAGTCCTACATGCTCAGGTGTTCCAGCCATGGAAGCTGAAGTCTTGTAGAAGTTGGCAACAGTTTCATCATCTGAGGAGCCACAAACTTTGTTGTTGTTATTGATGGAAGGTAAGAGGGTGTCACAGAGAGCAACTAGGGACTTCATCTGCCTAGGAGAGAGAGAGTTTTTGAGAGGTTTTTGCATTTTCTCTCTCTCCTCACCAACATCTCCACCATCCAGAAGAAGACTAGTGTGAGTATCAACACTGCCAAGCTCAACCACAGTGTGAACCTTTGCCTCGTTCGGACCCAACCCGAACCCCATCCTGAAACTACCACTTCTGCTATGGCTCTCCCCATTGCTCTCCATGCTTTTTATGTTCATCTGTTTTCTTAATGGCCAATGCTATATATACTAGTTTGAGTGCAAACCATCCTGGCTTGGAGCTCGTATAATACCTGCATAACCTGTTCATCAAATTTAAAGTAAATAAAATAAAAGTAAAAATAATGTAATAAATTATAAAGTTGTCTATTTCCTTTTCATTAAAAAAAAAAAAACATTTCACCAACTTTTTGAACACGTGTAACACTCCAACTTTTAAATATTAAAAGTAAATTGTGAAAAACCTTTTTAGAATTATGTTATTTTATTTTTTAAATCAATTGATTAGAAATATCTTAAATATTATTATTGGATGTATGTAGGATAAAGGGTGTCATATTAAGTAATATCAAATCAAGTTGGTTCTTTCAATTAGCGTGTTATATGTTTTTGTTATGTATGCTTTATGATATTATTTGTAATTTTTACTTGTTTGAATCTTGTTTGTCTTGTTTTGCTTCTTAAACAAATTTGTGTGTTGTGTTTTTATGTTTTCCTACGTGTTCTTTGTAAAAACCTTTTGACATTATTTGATGTACATTGAATGTTTTTTGTTGTTAGTAATACCATAAATATTAGTTGCTTTGTCGTGAGATATTGAGATTGATCACCTCAATGGCTTGTGCAATGTGAGTGTATATATAATGATTCGTCATCACTAAATAATAATTAGACAACTAATAAAGCAAAAGATTCTGTTTTAGTTTAATTTAAAATTTAAAATTAATTAATTTATAAAAATACTAGTGAACTTTTTGCATCTTAAAAGCTAATAGCTAAAAGTCAGTACCTTAATCCAATAGCTAAATACTAGTGAATAAAACAACGTGCCTTATGACACTATAACATGTTATCAAAAGATACATGATTAGAACAACTCAACATGTAACTACATATACATATATTCATATACAACTTTTACGAAAATAAATATCCGAAACACCTATGATGCAATCAAGACTTTAAGGTTAAAGGGTTTTGTTTATTCTCTTATGTCAAACATGTAAAGATATGACATTGTATTGTATGCTTAAAAATATAGACATGTGTATGTCTTTACTCTTATTTGATTCGAAATTTGTTTATTTTATGTTAAAGCTTAATTATTTTAATTAATTACATGAGTATGCAATTGGTTACAACATGATTTCAAAACTTGAAATGAGAATTTCAAGCATATCTAATCAATTTCAAGACAATTTAATTGATTACATGTTGCTTAGAAAAGTTAAATTTCATATTGCATTAATGTAACTAATTATACTAGTATGGTAATTGATTACACAAGTAATTCAATTAATTTTTGAGAAAGAAAACATTAAATTAATCAATTATGTAATCTATTATACTATTTCAAATTTTTTAATTGAAACATGTAATCTGTTATGTAATTTGTTAACTCAATTATGACTTGAAAATTTTTATAAAATGTTTTTCTCTTTCAAAATCAATGTGATGAAAATCAACTTAGAAATTATTTCAAAAGTTCAATACTCTGTTTTTAAAAGAGAAAGAGCTAGTCAAGGATTGTGTGTAATAAGTTTTCATTTGCTTCAAGAAAATGAGTTAAAAGGTCCATAATCAAGGTTTTTAAGAGTTGTATAGGAAAGAATTTGGATTTTAATCTTCACAATTAAGTGTATTATAATCTTTGTTTGAATTACTTTACTTTTTTTGGTGTACACCTTAGATAAGGTTTCTAGGTTTTTCCTTAAGTAGTGGGGAACTACTTGTATATTCTTCTTGAAGGGTTCAAGAATAGGGAATCATAGGTTAACTGTGTGTATGATATATGTAACACTTTCATCTATAGTGCTGCAAGGTTTGACTAAGGTTGTGTCAAACTAACACTCAATGTAGGCCTAGGTTTGGTTGAACTAGTATAAATCTTTGTGTCATTCTTTCTTCCTCCTAATCTTTCTTTTCTAAAATTGGTTATCGGTTTCAAAGATTTATTCAATTGGTTTTCTTACTTGTGTTGAGGGTTTAAACCTTTTAGAAAAAAACTTTCTTTGTGAAATTGTAAAACTCTAATTTTTAAAAAGAAAGGACAATTCTATTCATCCCCTCTAGATTTCCTGGCTAGATTCTACAACCTGAACTGTCAACACTATATGTAAAATATATCAAAGAAAAGAAAAAGAGGATCATATATTCATATTTATACATGCTCATCTACAATGCCTCCAAAGGAAAGATTCACCTCCTAAACATTTGTTCTCGCGAGCACAAAGTTTGAAATCATCACAATCATAACCACATGTGCCACAACATAAAAGTAAACTTACCAAATACAAACATAATTAAATATAACTAAAACTCAATTTATAACGAACATCTAAACTTTATCATCTTCAAAACATGTCATTTGAAAACCAAGTAATAATAACATTCAACTTACATAAAACGATATCTCATATACAATCATCATGAATCCTAATTGAGTATCATCGTGATAATGAACCATTAAATATCACTATCACAAATTTGTTAATCAAGTATCACCATTCAACATTAATCATTATCATGAAATGAAAACTGTACTTCATGTAGATTTTCACCATTTGAGTGATCAACATAGTCACATCCCTAACATAATACTTATCTTCGACCATTAGGAAAATCCTACAATTGATCTTGCGAATTGAGTATGGTTTTATCGAAAATAAATTAGTGTGAATATTGACTTACCTCGATAAGGCTTGCAAGAACTATAACCTCAATAGGAGTTCACGCACCATAACTTTTATAGGAATCACCCATCCATGTATTCTATAGGCTCATTTAATGTTAGCCACCGTGAATTCATCTAGTATTAGGTTGAGGGTCAATCAAGCATCTCCTAACTTACATGCCTACTTATGCAACAACAACTATGCACCAATTATGTGCACACATAATTTCACCTCACAACATCCAACATTCACCATGTTATACTTAAACACCTTTGTACCCACCATCTCTAACAATTTGACTTAAGGATCCATATTTCACTAACATCAACCACCCTTTTTCACATTTAAATGAGTCAACTTAAAGTTTATGAAACATTTTCACCACTTTAGAAAGTCATTAAAATTTAAAACATAATGACGAGTACTTAGGATGATATCCACTATGAGAGACCCCTTGGTCACTTAATGAATCAAAATTTTGGCACGTAATGAAATTCCTTTTCTCCAAGTAGGTATTTTTCAATCTTTGGAAAATCACATTTCTATTTTTAAACATTTTTCAACATCAAGGGTTCATTCACAACAACACATTCCATCACCTCATAAAAGTATAAACATCTCAAAAACAACATAATTACCTCATCAAGAATATAATCATTTCAAGAAAGCAATTAGCATATTAAGAATATAAACATCACAACAACAACATAATATTTTCAACAACTAAAGTAAGCATTCCACATCTTTAAAGGTAACTTGAATATTGGAAATAAGGAGTATATCAATCTCATTTTTCTCTTTAAAGCCTTACAACATTGAGAACAAAATTGTAATTTTGTTTATTTTTAGAAAACATCCATAATTAATCTTAGATTTACTTTCAAAGCATTTAGAATCAGATAAAGTTCTTGTAAAAACATCACTTTAGGATAAAACTCATTCCTCAATTTACTTTAGTAAACCTTTATTTAAAGTATGTAAATACATTTCTCAACTTTAAGAATTAATTGTAATTTGAAACAAAGAAAAGTATTAGGCTTAGTTTCACTTAAGTTAGAGGTATTTCTAAATTAACATTTTGCTTAAGCTTGAAGTCTTTCTCACTTAAGTGAGAACTTATACAAGTCTCTTTGTACCTTTACTCACTCACGCAAGATTTCTTCCTTGCTAAAGTCATGAGCTACCCAAGTATCATAAACTCCTTTGGATCTTTTCTTGCTTAAGTAGGAATTCCTAATCACTTAAGGGAAAGCTAAACATAGGATTATTCACTCTTGCTTAATCAAAGGCCTACACTCACCTTCTAGCATTTTGCTTGCTTAAGCTAGAGTTCACTCTCGCTTAAGCTTGCAACTTGCATAAACTAGAGTCAATTTCACTTAAGTAATAAACTCAAGCTAAAATGTGATTCTGTAGTTTTTGAGTTTAGCCAAATCAATTTGTTCCAATCTTCCTGAATCATCTCCAAATATCCAAAAACATCAAATTTGATAAATAAATAAAACAAGCACTTTTCGCATAATCTGCAAGTCATATATGAATATTTATATAATCATAGGATTAAAAAGTAAGATTGACTTTTCCTTACCTAAAAGGTCTTCAAAATTAGGTTGTTCAATAGAGGATAGAAAGAAGAAGCTTGAGCTCAACAAAAGAGAACTTTCTTCAACAATAATATCACCTTACCAAAATTCATGATAAACACCATTGAAAGCAACAAGAATGAGTATTGGCACAATTACCCATTACGAGTCATCTAATGGAAAGGTAAAAAAGGAGAGAAAGAGAGGTCACCATCCAACAATGGGGTCACAAGCTCAAGGAAAAGGAGGTGGGAATCTTTTCTTGAAGTGAAATCAAGTCTTATTCTTGATAAATCTCCTTGTGGATGAAGAAGAACATAAGAGAATGATAAAGCTTTGAGACAAAAGAGAAAAAAAGAGTTCTTAGGTAAATAAGAGAAAATAATAGTGTCTCTAGATATAACGTTACTCATAAATGAGGGAAGGAAAAAAGGAAGGGGTTTTCCTCAGTAAAGCCCATGACTCAAATCAAAATCCCAACACAACTTAACCTAACTTTTACGAGCAACATAAAACATAATCAATTTGATTTATATTTTATTTTTCTACAGTTTATTTCAAACCACTTAATCATGCACTAAGAAAATCATAGTGTTACAATAGGACATTATGGTAAATAAAAATTGATATCAAGATAAAGGACAATCACCTTTGAACCTCCTTGATGATTTGTATGTCTAAAAAGTGACACATTTTCTTTCATATGTGTGGAGAATGTAAGGTTACCTCTAAATTTTATATCCTCACTTTAAATAATTGTATGCATGTATATGTTGTTGTAGTGTTTATTCGTTTGATCAATGTTATGGCCCTTAAGTGGGAACAAGATAACACTTAGTGTGGCTTACTTGGAATGTTGTTCTTAATTGCTTAATTTTCTGTAATGGTATGTTATATGAAGTTTGCTAAGAATGAGATTGATGCAGTTTAATGTTTTTTTTTAACTAATTGATAAGTGAAGCATTAAGGTATGTTGTATGAGAGTGTTAGGTAGAAATTATAATTATTATTTATTATGTGAATTGTATGACTTGTATATTGTTATGAATGAGTTTCTTAAGATTGACTTTGTATAAAATGACGTGATTGTTTTGCATGTAAATTTCTTAGGGCTAGGATAAAATTATTGTAAGTATAGCTTTGTTGCCTTCCTTATTTTTATGGTCTTATTTATTGATTTATTTTACCCATTGTTTATACATATATACATCATATGTTATTAAGGCTTTATAAGGATTTTAAAATGATGCTTACTTGTTTGATTTAACAAGAACCTTGTAATGCGTATAAATTTCAACATGGTAAATGCTAATGATGCATATATTCAATATATGCAATACGTTTGATGTATAATGTCCTTTTTAGTTGTTTCTTTGTGCCCTTATGTTTTTAGTGTTGTTGAGGGCTTAGTAATAGATACTTAGGCATATATTTCCACAACAAAGAAATAGGTTGGAGTGTAGATGCCTTAGGATGATAAAATGATGACTTAGACTTTAGATAACCTAAATCCCACAAGTGTCATCTTAGTGAACCAACATAGCAACAAACCTTGTAAATAGGAACCCCTTTAAGTATCAACAGAATAAAATTAGTAGAGACACTTAGGGACCGTGACTGAGGCATAACCTAACTGATAATAAATTAGAGTTACCATGTAGAGGAAAAATTTGTGGTTTATTTTTAGTGGAAACCTATAATAAATGGGTTTTCTAGTATTACCTAAGCTAAGAGATACCTTAAATGTGGGTTATGTTTACAAGTTAGACCTGTAAGAGAGAAAAGGAATTATGATGGTCACCTTATAGCTTGGTAGCATAAGCATACATGATAGTTGTAAGCTTGGAAAGCCTTTAGAGGCCTTAAGAATAAAATCACCTAAATGGAGCCAAGATAGATTACCATGCTTATAAAAGTTAATGTTAGACTAGAAGACCATTAATAAAGTAAGTTTGAATAAAATTAAGAGATACACTTAGTGAGAAGTAGAATGGCTAAGTTAAGTACCCACCAAGTAAGAAATGATGCCTAGACAATCACCAACCCAATTATGGCTTAAGGTTAATAGGAGACCAATAGAATCCTTGAAGCTAAACCTAGACAAAAGCTAACTACAAAGATGGATCTTGTGAAAGTTTAGAAGGACAAATAGGCACCTTAAGCGAACCTTGAAACCATAACCTCATAAAGGAATGATGGTGATTTTTATCTATTGAAATATAGTCCACTCAAGAGAATAGTTACCAAACTAACTTAAGTGTGGGTTAAAAACCTTTTAGTGGAAAGTAGAGTTTCCTTGAGTAGGATCAAGAAGGATCATAAAATCTCTTAGGGATAAACCTAATTCAGAAGGCCATTAGTACAATAGACATGGAAAAACTAGAAAGATTTTCAAATTGGATCAAAGTGGAATTGCATTACTTTTTTAAGTGATGACCAATTTAGAGAACCTTTGGTAAGTTAAATGCGACTAGATTAGAAAATTGAGATATGTATAAGAAGCTTTTGGAGACCCTAAGAATATGATTATTTAACTAAGTATGGTGAAATGATAAGATTAGTAGCAACGACCTTAATGAACTTAATAATGGTTGCAATCATAAGAGAGTAAAACATTAACACCTTAGGTGAACCTTAAGTGTTAGATTTTCCTACGCAAAGTCAAGATGAGTTATATGACCCTTAAAGTTAAGAATTGTACAAAAACCTTTAATAGAATGAAAGCAAGAGACTGGTTTGACATTATATACTATAACTAGGTTTTGATAAGCCAATCACTTAGGAGTTAAAGGGGTAAATATGCATTGTTTGGGTCTTGATTTTCGAGGATAATTTTTCTTAAGGATGGTAGAATTATAAAACCCAAAATTTTAACTATTATAAAATAATTATGATAAGACCCTTTTTAGAACCTTGTTATTTTGTTTTATAAAATGAATTGATTAGAGATATCTTAGGTATAATCTATGTTGTTCTTTTGTTTTTGTTATTATTGTCATTGTCAATATTATTATTATTATTATTATTATTATTATTATTATTATTATTATTATTATTATTATTATTATTGTTATTATTATTA
>JAMLFT010003881.1:0-20930 GCA_026544285.1 Pachyrhizus erosus | reverse complement strand
TGATTTTGATATTAAATAGTAACATTAAATATTATATTACTACTTATGTAGATTTTTTAAAAATTATTTTTTAATGATATTAAAATAAAAAATAAAAAAAATTTTAAATTAAGTACTTATTATAGTCAATAATTAAAATTATTATTAATATATGTGACTTTTAGTCATTAGATTAATAAAATGTATTCTTCATATAAGTTTGAGAAAAATGTTGCAAAAGTAAGCATTTTAATTTCTGTTATTCTATTTTCAATTATTTACTTATTATATACTTTATTTAAGTTTGATTGATAAGTATTTTAATTTCTTTATTATGATTTTATTAGTTTTTTATATATCAATTACATCATAATATTAAATTAAAATACTTGATTTTATAATTGAAATGAAAAAAGTAAAAGAAATTTTATAGTGAATAGTTGTATTTATTAAAAAAAAAGTCTATATAACCACTTGGTTGATTAACCTAGTTATAAGTGGATAATGATTATAATAGATACTTTTCTCTCAAATAAAAATACAATAAACTATTTTAATTACTTAAGATACGAGGTTATAAGTGTTATGAATTAAATATATAAATTAATAAGAGTAATAATATAGTGATCTGATTTGTTGGAATTAGAACTTAATTAGTTTATTTTTAAGATTGAAAGTTGAAAATATTGTTTGATTAAAATTGATAAAATTATAAGTAAATTTTTTGCTATAATTTCAATTTAAAAATTATGAAATATGTAAAATTAAAGAATTTGTAAGCATATGTTTGTCTAGATACAAATATACAGTTTAAAAAAATTGATTAGTGATCATGTTAATAGGTTTTTGACAAACAATTGATTATAGGTATTGAGAGGCGAAATATGTATGAATTTTCACATGTATTAAAATAAGAATTTCATTCATAATGAAAAGTATGAAGTAAGCATGTCAAGTTTACATAATGAAGTGTTTGAATAATTATCAAGTAAAATACATTCTTTCAAATAAACTAACTTGTTCCATCCCAACAAATCATCACCAATAATAAACTTTATCACATCCTTAACATTTGTGATAAATAATATATACATAAATACTAAGGTGTTTATCCTATAATTATTTTATCCAATTTCCCAAGGTTAGGGCTATATGAATAAAAGAGACTTTCATCTAGATTTTCACGTTGTCTCAACTTGATTTTTTCCCCCCACAGTAGTCGTAATGTTATGTTGCTTGTCTAACTATTGTTTGATGTCAAGTAGAGCCATAGCCAAGAAATAAACAAGGGATAAGATATAAAACTAGAAATAGGTAGTGAAAAGTATAACACAACATGGTTAGAATAATGTCATTTGGTAGGGAACACAACCCCAATAACACATACATCACATATATGAACCAAGACATTAGCAATGTACTTAACATATAAGTTAATTCACTTCACTCCACCATAACTACAACATCACTAGTTTTTAGATAACTTAATCATATTCAATTACAAATGCAGTAACACAAGGTCTTAACAACACACTTCAATCATTGACAATCACATTTAGTGTTAGGCACTTAAAATGAATGCAATGTATGACCCTACTTTACCAATTATTATATTTCAATATGCATGATGCATGTGAGTAGTATGGCACTAAGCCTTGGTAATGGACACAAAGTCCTAAAATATGACACTAAGTCTCAGAGGTGGACACTAAGTCCTAGGATGTTATCATGCATGATAAATTATTAAGTTTTCTCATGTATTAAATGTCAAATGAGTTTTATAGAGATAAGACCTAACCATACAAGGTTTCCTTTTTCATAATTATATTCCCTCACTCTTAAAACTTTTCATAATTATTTAAAGTACAAATATTTGCACAATATTTGTTTCAAAAATCAAAGAAGTTCATATATAAAAAATGAGTCTTAAGGACATCGTAACTCTAGCCAAAGATCTAACTATTTGCCTCCATGTAAAATAGTTGTTTTACAAATCGTAAGACAAGATTTTACTAAAATAAATTATCAGTAAGAAAAATTTAAAATTGACAAACATTTAATTTCTCTCAATTCCTGACAAGATTTAAAAGAAAGGAAATTTACTTGAAAAATTTTATAATCAATGAACATATAGTCTCTGGCATGTTTTTTTTTTTCAAAAAAAAATATATCTCCTCTAGAATTCGAAAAACTCAATGGATACCTAATCTTTGACAAAGTTTTCAAATAAAAAAAATCCACCATCTATGTCATCGTTGTGGATAATTTGTACATTATTCACTTTTATATACAATTGGGATAATATAAATTGCCACAATCTTATAAGTAAGTTCAATTTACAAGGAAATATTACAATATGTAATTAAATAGTCCTGTACTCGGTCAATAGTCATTGATCATTCGCTTGTTGTTCATATAAGACATATTGGTGTACGTAATTCACCAAAGATCACACATGAATCTAAATACAAAACAGTCAGTTGTATATTAAAATAGTTGTTTTATACTTAATCTCATAAAATAAGTTATTACATTGACGATAACTTAAGACAACATACTTTAAATTATAAATAAAGGATGTTATAGCAACAAATAGTTTTAAACCAACTTATTCTTAGTTTAGAGAAATATTTATAACGTGATCATTTTAAGTTAAAACTCAATTATCTAGCTTGAGTCATTAAAAGGAAATATAATTAAAATTCATATTTATAAATTAGTTTCTATATTAATCAATAAATTATCGTATCATATTTTAATTTAATAAGATACCAATAGTACGAGTCTTCTGTTTTTGAAAACTAAATATAATCAACTTGTCAAATAGTAATTAAATGCATATAATTATTACCTAATATCATCTTGTAAGTTATCCCCTAAAAATAGGATATTACAATCAAAATATAAAAATTAATAAAAATTTAAATATTTAAGAATTAATCTTGAAATAGTTTTTAAAGTAATGAAACTAAAACAGTAAAATAAACTTATAATTTTTTTTTATTATATATAGTTTTTTTATTTTATTCCTTAAAATAATATGATTAATAATGTGAAATTTATTGTAAGCATACAATTGTCATCAAGTAATAAAATTATCATATTTAATAATTATATTTTTTTCATAATTTTTACAATTTAATGTGAATTAATCAAAAGAGAGAAAAAAAATAAAGTTAGGTATTAATTTTAAAGGAAAGAAAATAAAAAGTAAATCAAAATAAAAAATGAAGTAATTGAAAATGGATTAGTTGATAATAAGAAAATTTTAAGAATTAAGTTTTACACCAAAAATTTTTATTGACTTAATATCATTATTTCAATATTTTTATTAACTTTCTTAAAAAGAAATTAATTAAAGGTAAATTTTACTTTTTCTTTAAAATAAAAATATATTTAATTAAATTTACTTTTACTTTTCTAAAAGTTATGTTGACTTAAATCCATTGAGTTATTTGTTAATTCATTAGTTTGTACAAACATTAAATCTCATTTATATTAGGAATACCGAATTTTAGTTAGTGTACCTTAAAGAGTTGAAGACCAGAGATTTGCACAAAATGAAGGAATCTGAAAAACAATATAGTACTAATCTAATTGAATATTTTTATGAAGGAAAAATCACGTGTCAAAAACTAATGTTGTACATCCCAGCAGTTTGTTATAACCCAAATTTGAATAAAATAATAATGCTATTTGCAACATTGAATATAATAATATAATAATGTAAAGAAGCAAACAAAACACAACTGTTATTTTAGTGTTTGCAGTCTGACTGCAATACACAGATTTAAGGATTTGCAAAAGTTTGGTAACTTTGAAAATGTGGCAGTACCAGGCTGAGGCCGGAGGTTAGGTGTTGTCCAATCAAAAGTCAAATATGACAAGCAAACCTTTTTGGGTCAGCCAAATTGATTTCAAAAGTGGTCATTAATGAAGGGATCATCGTTTTCAAAGCCTAAATACCCCAAAAATTGATTACATTACATTTACATATTTCCATTAAGCCATTAGTTTTTGCTACTTTGCCTTGCTCTAAACGTGGTTAAGTTGTTTACCACTAAATTTGTTGAACAATGAACAGTGGCATTCCATGGGAATTGCATCATCCTTCTAGTTAGCAGGTCAATAAAAGCTGTATCATTATCTCACTCAGCTCCTTGAAATTTTCCCACGCGTACAATACTCAACAATGCATGTAATGCACGTGTTAGTATAAAAAAATCTCATCTCTTTCTTATTGGCTGAATATTCAATCTCCGTTATCTTTATCATGTCACTATTGTTTTCCCTTCCGGGAACAGGCAACTATGCACACTAATGGATGATACGTTACTGCTGTGTAAATTTTTTACAGGATAAATTAACATAGTGATACTAGTTTCCGTTTTTATGTTGAGATTTAATACAAAATGGAAACTAGTTTTTCATTTTGTATTGAAATCTCACACCTTAATATAAATCGAAACATGTTTTCGCGTTGTGTAACGAATAGTGAAAATGTTCTCATGAAAGATATTTTTGTAAATAAAAACTAACTAAAACAAGGAATATACTTAGCAAAATAGGGAAGGGATTAGAGATTTATTTTAATTAACTAGAGGCTAAGGGTCACTTGTTTTACATCGTACGCACGGTCTAAAATATAATATAGATTTGTAACTAAAACAAATTTAAACACATTTTAATAATGTTTAACAATTCAAAAATATTTATATTAAAATAAATTCTACTTAATTTTGAAACAATCAAACACTAATTCAGACCCAAAAACACGGAGGACTCGCAGCAACTTGAAGAACAGTCAAGAGGCCATGCATGCACGCAAAAAGAAAATGTCATTTTCGGTTGCTGATTACTCAATACGACTTTTTCTTTCAAGATTGACTTGGCACCTAATCCAAAGAAAGCTAATCCAACGTAGCATGATTTTCAATGAAAGATTGATGATTACTGAGGCATGAGTCATGAAGCATGGTGAATAAAAGCAGAAAATTTAAGACTAAGGTGTTTTTATTGCATATACAATCAGGGTACTTTGGGTCAATGTAGTCTAGTAGAGAAAAAAAAATAAAACATAACTACTTAAAGCGTCACAATCTCATTGTTTATTTTTTAAACCCTAATTTAAAAACAAAGATATGTAAATATCATGGACGAAGAGTACAATAATACTTAGATTCTCAATATTTGCTAATTGCATCTCAGACAATAACTACAATTTTCTGTTCGTGGTACAATAAATAATGCCAGCCAAATCTACCTACAATGTTTGAAGCAATCAAACATGTTTAACCCGCCAATTTTGACAAAACCAAATTGGAAGATATCAACTCGTTTACCATACATGTAATGAAAATCACATTCAAATAAGAATTCTATATATATATTTAATATATAATTTAAAAAATAAATTACAAACTATTTCATAAAACCTTTTTGTAACCAACTGTATAGTGAAAAACTAAATATCATATATTTTTTTTTATTACAAATTTTTTAATTTTTTTAGCAGGCCAACCGGCCAAGCAGCTCATAAATAGGTCTGGTTATATTTTTTGAGCGGGCTGGCCCACCCCGCCCTGCTTATATCGGGCTAAAGACAGAACATACTGAATCGGGCTGGACATTGCTTTGTCAGTTACCTTTGAAGACTAAAACAACAATTGTCATCGGCATTTCGCATTGGTAGAGTAAAAAAGGGGAAAACATAATGGCAAAGATGAAGAAAATTATTTGAACTGATTGTGACAACTCACTGAAAAAGGGTAAAAAAAAGTGTGAATGGAAGTCCCTGAACCTGACATGCAATTCACAGATTAACAACATAATTTATCAGCTTCAAGCATAGCAAAAATACCATGGAATTCAGAAGCAGAAAATAACTGAGGAGCTCGCCTTGAGCATCTGACAGCAGAGTCAGACTCAAAATTGGTCCTCAACTCCCATGTCCAGATATCATCACTCATCACCCCATGTTGATGGCCCTCCCATTCCAATTTCTGCTACTGTAGCTGATACAGACTCCATATTCTGCATTTTAGCTTTCTTACCTTTGGCAAGTGAGGTTACTGTGCCACTCACCACTTTCACATCTTTAGGCACTTTGTCCTGTGCTTTCATTTCATCATCATAATTCAGATTTTCTACATCATTGATTTTAAAAATCTCTGCAAATGAAGCTTCTGCATCATCAATAATATCAAGCTCACTTTGTTCCTCATTCTTACGCTTCTTCTTCAGTTTCTTCTCAACCTTAGAAACATTCTCCTCAAGAGCAAAACCCTTGTCCAATGGCTTGTCATCCTTTTTTAGCTTTTCCTTAGTTGATTTATTCTCCATGTCAGGATCAACAGTAACCATAGGACTGTCTTTCTTTCTATCTGCCTTATCCTTTTTATGACCTTTATTTTCTTCATCAAGTACCCTGTCTTCCTTCTTGGATACATCATCAGTTCTCTTCCTTTTCTTACTTGATTTTCTCCCTGAGTTAAAATCATTGGCAGCTTCAAGATGATCATCCTCATTTTTATTTATAGGATGAAATTTCATACTCTTCTTTCCGTTGGTGCTATCTCTCAAATTTTGACTTGCCTGATCTACTGAAAAATCACGAGTTCCATCAACTATGCTACCTTTCTTATTCTCAGTATCTTTATCTACTGGTCTAGCATTGAATATCTGTAGTTTTGGCAGTGCTTTCTTAATCTGCAACATTACAACCACAGCATGGATGACATTTATTAATCAAGTGAGAATTCACATAAGAATAAAAAAACACAGTGAGATTACCTTTTTTGTAACTTTATCGACTGTGGCAACAGGATTTCCTTGTAGATTAATATTTCTAAGATTCGTGAGCAATTTGAGGACCTATATTTGCAATACATGATGAGTATTACATGGTAAAGGGAGTTCTAGACAATTATCAAATATTGAAAAAAGTGATAACTCCAGATATGTACACCAAACCTTTAGTTCTGACCACGTCGTGATCACATTATTCCCCAAATCTAAATTCCGGAGCTTTGAATTGAGCTTTAATTCATCTGGGAGAGACTGAAATCCAAAATTTAGTAAGATGTTATAAAAAATACAAGACAATTCTTAAGCAGCATGCAGATCCAAAACAAATTGTCAGTGGAAAACTGGAAATGGAATAAAAAAGGAAAGCCACATGTTTAAAGCAAACCTTAATCTCATTGTGAGCAAGGCGAAGCTCACTCAACTCAACACAAAACTTGAGTGAAGTGTCAATACCCTGAAGCTGGCAATATGAGAGGGAAAGCTGCAACCAGGAGAGGTATCATGAACAATAGGAATACAATACTAAAATAAGCACCAAAGGAGCTCAACATCTTGGGGCACCTCTTACCTTTGTGATAGATTTCACCTTCATCAGAGCCTCACCAATTTTATGAATAGGATTTTTGGATAGAACTGCAGAGGTTAGAGATATTTGAAGATTATTCAAGGTTTTTTTATGTACAATTTTTCCATACATATTCAAGTTCAAATCATCGTGACATGTTTATTTGGTCAGAATAATTATGCATTTTGAATAAACAACATAGAGTAGCACAAGTAGAGTACTGGTTTCTATATATACAATATAGATTGAGAGGGAGCATATCAAGTGGGAGCATAAGAGGAGAAACGTAGTAATTTGATCAAGCAAGATTGAATGGTAAAGATAAACTTCTTTCATATCACATAATACGCTCCTTATATATATATATATATATATTTATATATTTAGGATCTATCAAGAAAGCACTTTCCAATTTGTAAATTGTTTCATCCTGATTGCTCGTAGGCTTTTTATACTTTTGTTTTCATGTAACTTAGCTTCAAGAATAAGTAGATAATAACTAAGAAACTAAATCAAAAATAAAATATAGCCTGTTGTGAATCTGTGATGGAAGCACAGCATCCAAGCCATATTCATTACTAAAATTGACAGACAACACCCAATTCTTATCCTACACGGGATAGGGACAGAAAGTGTCAGAACTTTTAACTTCATAAAAGCAAAATAAGGGTATAATTAGTCATACCGAGAGTATTCAAGTCTTTCAGCTGATCAAGTTTGCAAATAGAAGAAATCTCATTTTCTGTCAAAACCAAAAAGAAAAGTAAGAGTGCAGAAAAGAGAAGATATAAATTAAGAGAAAGATTCATGTAACAAGTCTCACCATTCAAAATCAGTGCTCGGAGGCTAACAAGTGTCGTGACCTGATCAATAGATTTAAGCTTATTTTTGCCTGCATTTAGCACCTGGTTCATGTAATCATATAAAAGTGACTCCTAAATCCTCATGCAAGCCAATGAATTTTATCAGAAGAATTAACCTTAGGAAGATTACTTGGCAAGAAATAAATTCATTAATCTGAACACATGCATGCACAAACAAAACAAGTACATCAAGGAAATGACAGAAGAATCATTGTTTCAGAAACTCAGCAAAACACCACTGTTTCTAAAAGCTTTAATGATAGTAATCTTATTCTAAGAACAAAATACTTAATTAAACAATTAGACATTCCCTGTGAAATGAAAGGATGCTTGCAAATTTAATCTCAAATGCTAGAGATTTGAACTCTTGGACATGCCTCTATATTTTCATTTTCAGCAAGGATATAAATAACACATATACAAGATCCACACAAACCACAGCCAAGTAATGCAATTCCCAAAAGGAAATGGCTTGTTCATCTCAAATTAAACAATTCCATACTGTAATTATAATTCCAGCATAATATGTACAAAGGGGGGTGTCACGATACGTGGAAGTTGAGGTTAAAATCATATAAATATCAAGATTAGACTCTCCATGATGCTATTCCTACAGCTGTACAGCATTCTTTTTCCAATGCAATTTGAACAACCTAGTCCTAGGATATCTAAAACACGGAATTATATAAAGAAAAATAATTTTTCCACGGATAAATGCTTTAGCTGTTGAAATTAAAAGAGATATACCACTGTTTTTACAACTAACAGATAAGTAAGAGCACCAAAGAAGCTATTAAGAACAAATACACCGTTTCAAGTTGCCACTGAATTTACTATTAACTAAGCCACTCAAAAATTAACTACACATAAATAGGATTGGATAAACAATTAAACTAAAAACTAGCAAAATAAAACTGAGAGCTACTTACAGTGAGCTTAGTAAGTCCTTGAATTCCTTCCAAGCTTTCTAATTTGTTTTCTACAACGGATAACCACTTCAAATTAACACATGATCTCAACCCCTGGTGTAGCATGCACAACAAATCAATCAGAATTACCAATATTTTTTTTAATAGAAAAGGATTTGTTTTTTTTTCCTTTAAAAAGGTAAGAATTAAAGTACCTCAAGTGAAGTGAGATTGTTGAACTTGAGGTCAAGCTTTTCCAAGTTATTGAAGTTGGCCAAGCATGTTATCTGGGTAATTTCCAAAGTTAAAGAAGTTAATATTTTTGGTGGTTATAAGTGGAAAGCAACACAGAAAACAAAAGGGGATTGAATCTGACATCGGAAAGAGCTTTGTGAGTGAGGTGAAGAGTGGTAACGGAAGTTGGGTCGGTGACATTGTTGTCCTTCAAGACCTGCTCGAAGCTAAGGCGAGTCATAGCCAATGGCTCCTTCAAGACCTGCTAAGCGTAAACAAACTTCTAACCTATATATTCCTACTTCTAGTTCTATTACATCATAAAACCCTACCCTTCTTCGCCTTTTTCTTTTTAGTCTTTGATCAAGTATGGTTTATTTTGAAATCTTGGTAAATTTTTTAATAACATTCTTTAAAAAAAATATATGAATAAATTAATTTTAATTATAAATTTTATATTAATGTAATCGTTAATTTTTATCAATATCAGTAAAGTTCTAAATTTCGAGTTAGTCTTAAAGTTAAAGCTTTTTTCTTTTTCTAAATATGATATTATAAAAAGTTTTTTACTTTTTCTTTTTTTATTTTATTTTATTTTTAATAATATTAAGAATGAACGTAAATAGAAAAAATAATCATAAATACTGTAATAGAAAACAATGAGAAAAGAAGGGTTTATTATTATTATATAATAATAAAAAATGTAAAAGTATTTATATATAGCATTAGTAATTCCTTAAATACTATGTCAATTCTAAAGCACTGCTATATACTTGCATTATATTTTTTTTTCAAATTAAAAATATATTTATATTAAATAAATGAATAATCTAAAAAATAACTTGAAGTTTTAAATAAATAATTAAGAAAAACTTATATGTTATGTTTAATATAATAAAAGAATTATTATCTCTATTCTTATTTATAAAATTTAATTAAATATTTAAAATTAAGAAAAAGTATTGATTTAATTGATAAGAATAAATTTATCTTAAATTTATACATTTTTATAAAAATATCATTATTAATAATAATTTTTTCACTTTTTTAAATATCTCTTTATTTAATTAAAATATTTATTTTAAAAATAATTAATACATGAGACAATATATATTAAATTTTATATAGATGAATAAATAATTTAAAAATTTTGAATCTTATAAATAAGAAAAAATAATAAAACATTCTCAAATAGAAGTATTATATTATAAAGGTGAATTAAAAGAAGATTAAAAATAAAATAAACTAATTTATTATTTTAAGATATTTTATAATTAGAATCTTATTATTATTTTTAAATAATCCAAGCTAAATATGTAATGAAAAAAATAAAAAAAATTTGTCCAAATAATGTTGGTTTCCTAAACAAGTGAGTTGAATCACTGTGATTCACACCAATTTGCTAAAGTGGTAGCTGAAATATTCTAAAAGAATCAAAATTAACTGAATTTTTGTTTTGCATTACTTGAATTGTAATGAACAATTGGGCAAAGGAGTAACAGGGAGGTTAGACAATTTCAAGTTATGGATACGATCTCAAGGACTAGATTCCTCCTTGCTTCTCTCAATCTTTATCCCCAATGGTAAAGGTCTCAAGTGCTACTCTTTCTTCTCCTTCAAGTCGTTACCTCTCTTTATTGTTCATACTTATACTATTTGATGTGTACCTAACAATACCCAATTCAATAATTGTTTCATACCTCTAATTTGAATATCATAACTAGAAATGTTTAGATAAGATAAATATTTTAACTTATCTTATCTTTAATTCAATTAAAATTAGAATTTATTTTCTATTATTTTATATTTAGAATTTATTTTATATTATCTTATTTTTAGTTTAAATTTATAAGAACCTATGTGGAGGAGAAAAAAAAAAGTCAGATTTTAATTAATTAAGTATTTTTTAGCTTCTCTTCCTTTTGTTTTTGTGTCAAAGAACTTTTATAATGTTGGTTCTATCGGCACCTTTGATGACTTTGGTTTTGTTGAATCACTGCCTGTTTTGATTAACTTTGGTTTAATTAATTTGATAAATTTAGTTTTGTCGAATCAATGCACAGTTTTGGACAAGTTTCTAATTCTATTCTTTTATCTCTTTTCAAGACGATTCATTAACTTGATTCAAATCACCGCCTGGTTTGCTTTCATTGAGAGTGAGTAACTTCATGAATGACCTTGCTTGCCTCATATATTATTGCCCTTGCCTCATATATTATTGCCTCTTTATTTAAGTATATATTTTTTCAGTCAACATTGTTTCTATTCTCTAGTAATCCTCTTTTGTATGTCATTCTTTATGCTTGTTGCCACTTAAAAAGCTAATCGATGGAAACTTTTAATTATTAGCGAATGATGCAGAAATGGATGTCTTAAAATATTTTTCAAGGAGAGAGAATTAAATGGATATTTTATATCAAGAGCTTCTGATATGTTATGGTATAGGAAGTTCCCCAGTTCTGTTGATTCTAATATTAGCAATCTGACCAACAACCCTTCTTGGCAAATAGATCAGGTGCAGCAGATTCCTTGTACAAAATTTATGGCCAGTAGTGGTGGTGTTGCTTTCAAAGTTGACTTCCTTTAGATGTTTCATTTTAAATATCACTCCAATTGCAAATTCTCAAGTACATGATTTCATTGATTAGACAACGCATTGGTATATTTTTCTTCTTTATTTCACCATTTCCCTTGGCACGTAAGTGGAAATTAAAATTGGATATGACACTGTTTGGTGTTTGCTTTCATATATATTAGCAGTGCAAGACGGAAGAAACTGAACATTCTCAAATATGAATCTGTATGATACTTATCTTGAAACTCAGTAGGTTCTTTGTTAGCTCAAGGACAATAGTGTTTTCTTACCTCAATTATTGTTGTTCAATTGTTGTCAAAGTTGCCGATTCTTTATTATTTTGTTATTGTAGCTCAAGATGGAAATATTGCTTGTATCTGTGGGTATTGGAGTGCCTTGTAGTGGATGTTGTTTGATAACATTGTCAGTGCAGGTAGACTTTCCCTTTATTGCTTTGCACAACGCTTTGAAAAGCACTTTCTCACTAGTTATTATTGTTGATAACCGGGCCAACCAACTGCTTCTAATTACTCAATCATATTCTATTTTTGTCATTATAATAAAACTATGGACGGATGCCAAGGTCCGTTACCGTAATCATTTAACCTTAATCCTTACTATATATAAGTTCCAAATTTCTTCCATTATATCAAAACAACAGTTAGAAGTATGTTACTTTCTTTTTCCATTAATAAACAGTTTGAGGCATGTTGTGTTATGCTCCTAACAACTGGAACCACCAAACAATATAACAACACATTTCTCGGCAATCACTTAAAAAAGAAAAAAAAATGAATTAAAAAGATAAAATAATTCAAATTTTATGCATAAGATCTCCCATGAAACTTAGGAAGAGCCTGCTTGTATGTTAGGAGTCAAATGCTTATTTCAATAGAAAAGAACTCATAAGCTAAATAAAAAGGTCATCCAAAGTGGCTTAAGTTCTCCAACTATCCTATTGAATCATCTAACTAATTCTGTAACTAAATCTCCTCTGAGTCCCACTGTGTTGTGCCTAATTGATCTTCCTTTTAATGTGCAGGCTGCTATAAGTTATGCGATTGGAGACGTTTTCAGGTTTGTCTTGAATTTGATTTGCTAAAGTAATGGTCAATAAGCATAAGTGGTCAGTAGTGACCGTACTGATTCACAGGGATTTGAGCTTGGCTTATGATAATAAAACTTTTCAAATATCACTTCCAAGGAGTTTGTTATTTTTATACTAAGTTTTCAGAAACGTTGTGCCTTCTGAGAAGCAAAGCAAACTTGATTGCTTTTATAGTAGGTGCTCCTTCACATGTTACTTCTCAGGATTGAGTCGAATCCCTGCCCCTCCCCAACAATATAATAAACCAAAGAAGAAGATGGGGGACAAAAAGGAAATTTAAATTCTCCTTCTTTGCAGCTGTTTTGCAGCTGTTTCTTGAATGTTTAGTATGGTAATGGAGATATAGTTTGCAGTTGCTTGTAACTTCAGTTCTTGTATCATCATGCAGGCAACCTATCCACTGAAAATGTTCCTTAAATATCACAAAAAGGAAGTCAAAGGAGTACAACTCAAAACTGTGCTTTGCATGCCAGTTTTGTTATTGATCTTCTTTCATCCCTTGTTTTTATTAATAATAATTTTTTTAAAACCAGAATTGGTATAAGAAGTTAGCACCTACAAGTTTATTGACGCGGTCGATCATGGGTTGCACTATGTCACTTTCATCTCCAAGGCTAGTGATTCCACCAACAATTTTTGGACTATGGGCTGTGTTTCATCGGCTTTGTTTGTTTGGATTGATGAAAGGGAGTGGAGTGGAGGAGGAAAATATTCACTTATTTAGTTTATAAAAATAAATATGGGAGATGATGGGAGATGATGGGAGATGATAGTCCATCGTAGATTCCATTCCATTTTCTTCCTCTCACAAATCAGGGTGCAGAGGATGGATCATGCATGGCGCCACTTACTGGAGTTTGTTAGTCTTTCCTTGGCTATAGCTGTTTTGAACCTCCATAAAGAATTTGTAGCTTGATACGAAAAATTGACCAATTTTTATTTATTATTCCGTTTTAGTTTTCCAATCCACTTTTTAGTACCAATTGAATTTTTAATTTTATCCAGATCAACCTGTTAAATATAGTCTCTCGATTCCGTTTGTTTTATTGCTTAGCAGGTATACTGCCACCTGACAATTATGCTTAGGCACATTCTATTTAGGATTATTTTCCTCTATCATCACTCCATTATCCATTTGCCTCTCCTCCAGTACTTTCATTATGGGCCTATCAATTTCTCTCTCAATGAAGATAATAAAATCCTTCTCAACCTGTTTTTATATTTAAATATATAATGAGCCATGACACTGGACTTACTATAAAAAAATAAAATCATTATATTGCTTTCATTATATTTCAATTCATTCCATTATGTTCTTCACCGTCAATACAAATATAGCCTCATTATTTTATCAATAACTTTTTTACTTTCAGGTTACCTTTACAAACTGTCAAATATAGTTCACTTTATTTGTGCCACAAGTCTTTTATTATACAATTCTAATGTAACAGATTGTTCATTTACGTAATGCTTCTTGTTCACCCCAGCTTGTGCCGGCGGCCATGATTGGGATATGTGTCTACATGTCTGCCGTTCTAATTCAGGTTTATAGAGATAATGACCAATTAAAATTTGTCTTTCCAAAAAAAACATAAAAGGATCAGGTGACTAAAATATAGGGTTAAACGTATTTTTAATTTTTATAAATATACAAACATTTATTTTTAATCTCTATTTTCAACTATTAATTTTTAATTTTTCATTTAATAAAATACATCAAAAATAAATTCAATTATAAATTTTATTAATAATTATAATAATTTTGATACTGATTTTAAATAAATTGATCCTAATTTTAAATAGATTAGTCTTATTTTTTTATCCATTTATGTTGACAGTGAATTGATTCACGTTTTATATTAAATTCACTTTTGACATTTTATAAAATAAAAGATCAAATATCAATTATTAAAATAGAGATTAAAACTGAACTTTAAAATTTGTTATACAAACTAAACATTTTAACCCCCAAAATATATGTCTCTACGCTGTATGGTCTTCCATACTCGGATACTGGAAATGCAAATTTGTGTTCGGTACATTTAGAAAAACTTACATGAGTTAAAATTTTTCTACCTAAACAAAGTGATCAAGTGAATATTCATTTTCATGCAACAGTCTAGCGCTACTTTCTGGTTGATTGACGTACCAATATTGCAGTATTGTGAGAAAACGCGAACTGATTTTGTTATTACAAGAATGATTCTCAGCTACTCGTAATCCATCAAAAAGATCGGGCTGATTATATACTTGCATTATGCAGCACAGTTCATTTCTTTGAAACACTGACTAATGGTGCTATATAAAGTCTTCTTGACATAACAAATTAATAAAATACATAATAAACAAGGCTCAATAACAACCTTTGCACCCCCTATAATATGGAGATTTGTTTCAGTCGATCAATATAATCTGTGAAATCAGTTCCCAATTGCTAACCATTCATCTGGACGTCACCATTTCCTGCCATGTCACCTCACTAATACAGTTGATATGGCAGTTAAATTGCAATGGCTTGTATAAAAAAAGTGACACTTAGGAAACTAGCTAGATCAAAATGGTCACCACAAAGCAAAACCAATTTTACAAATTGAAAATGACTGAAACATTTCAAAGTTTAGGACATATTATAACCTGGCCTAAAAATTATAGCAAATGTAATTCAGCCCAAAAAACAATTCATCCAGCGAGATGAAAATTAAACCCTCTTCAAAGTCATGATTGATGAGCATTCTGCAGCGCTCTATAGACCATATCAATGAATTGATTGTCCTACCAGACGGCAAAAAAAAAAAAAGAACAAAAGAAAAATGAGATAATAATAATAATATATGAAATAGAATGACATTATGACAGGATAATACAAAATTATTCCCTGCCTGACAACCATTTAAGATCATTGTATTTCCCACAGAACACCATAGGCAAACACCAAGCATGTTGACTAACCTGAACAAGCACCAGAAGAGCATCTCGAACCTTTTCTCTGGAAATAACTGGACCATAGTTTGAAGAGGGAGCAGGAGCAAGTGATGGTGGTGGATTTGGTGGTGGAAATGGCTGTAGCAGTGGAGCACCATAAGGGCGTTGTACATTAACAGCAGGATGAAGTGGAGGGGCTGTAGGTGTAGATGAAGATATGGGGGGTATCATCATTGCTGAAGAAGGGGGAGGGACGAAAAAAGAAGGCTTCACAAGTTTTGCAGTTCGGTTACTGTTGCTGATGGATTCAGGAGCATCATGTTGGGGTATTAGAGTAGATGCTGAAAGAGAGGGTATCTGTAAGGTTGGCGCAGTGGGTGTAGCAGCATGAGTTGGCACTGTAGATGAAGAAATTGGAGCATTTGAAGTATTCCCAATAGCCATGGCTGCCTGCAATAACAAAGTATCAGGAAAAATCAACCTCATCAGAACTAATTTACAAATACTTGACTTATCATGAAAAACAATCTTTGTAATATCAATTTGATTAAAATTACGTATAAATGATCGTGAGGCATAAAAAATCAGTGGGTCCTACAGTTCAGCAAAGAAAATGCTGAAAAAATTGACAACCAAATAGTCTGAATTCAAAAGATACATGTAAAAACGAGTCTCTTATAATGAGATACTATAATTGGAACTTTCGGTGAAAGAAGAATTCAAAACATTAGATGGAATAAGGTGTAGTTTTATAGATTTATCCAATATGTCATTGTAAATTAAATTCAGATTCTGTGTTCTCCAATAGAAATCAGCAGTAAATATTATTAGTGTTTACCTGAAACTGTTATATATCAATTTGTTACATGATTAAAAAAGAAGCACCCAAGTACCAGTAACCAAATCCCACAACCAAGTGCTAAGCATACATACAATTATCATCTCCACAGCACGAATGTAATCATATTATTTGTCATGAAAGTTTAGAAATAAATGAATGGATAAAAAGATTGAAAAAACAAATTATTAGATGCAAATAATATTGTTCACAATGGTACATACACTGAAGAAATTTACAAAGGATGGATCATCAGGAACATCAGCCACATTGGAAGTAGTAGATGATGAAGGCTCAAGAGGACCATCCATAACTGCCATAGTTGGTACTGCTTCTAGTTCCTCAAACTCACTGCAATAAGTGTAAGTAGAACCATTTACTCAAATTCAAAATATATAATGCCCAAAAATAAATGGCTAATGTCTAAGGTTTGCTAGCTAAGCTGTCAACTATTGAATAATCACTTATTGGTTTGGTGACACACAAGAAAAATACTCCCTTTTCAGAGAGAAAACGAGAATAGCACAATGAGGGTAAATACTCTCCAAAGCCTAAAAAATAAATAGTAAAAAGAAAAGAATAATAAGAGAACTAAGAAAGCAACAACGCATCCCATTTTTTCTTCATCAAAGACAGGAACAATGCAAATTCCCTTGAAACAGGCAGCGGTAGAACACCAAAGAAAAGGCAAAAACATAATCCAGTGCAATAACAATGTATAAAATTTTATGAAAACGAAAAAATAATGGGCAAACTGAGGAACTTATCCCCTTTCTCAACCAAAATAATAATACAATTATATGATAACATGACTTGGTGTAAGTTGCATAGTCATTATATATCAGCATGTACAGTATAAATATACTCATCAGATCCCACATAAATCCAAGCAGTAAGTAAACTAGGAATACAGGGGTTGATCTCCTCGAAATATAGGTTCCAAATTCCAAATAGCTAAAAGTGGTGATCTCCACTAAAAGAGGGATGGAATGATCCATGATCATGTTTTGGAAAGAAAGGCTGTAGTCCACAAAAGCAGAAGTAGACAAGATACAGACAAGACAGCATGCAATAGAAATGCAAGAGAGAGAAAGAGAAAAGAACACATCCAACAAGGTCACTTCAAATCCATGGCATCTGTCAGGATCATGGATATGAGTACATAAAGAAGATGGATGAGAATTTAAAAAGTAGAATATCATAGATTAAACTAGTCCCACCATTCATGGGGAAGCAAGCAGATGCTGGCACAGAGTCACTTAGCCAGTTGGAAGCAAATTATTACCTCTTTGTAGAAGAAACCTTTGACTTAGGAGGAACCTTGGCATATGCATTAAGGATCCTGAAAAATAGCCAAATATACATTAATCATATGGATACATGATTTTTTTTACAAGTTCAAAAAAAATCTAGATCTCTATGCTAACATCAGAAACAAAGACATTGGTAAGTGCTAACAAACTTGTATCTTGCAAATGTTTCCAGAATAATAAGAAAAAAGAGAAACAGGGAGACTTCTTTGAATATTTTCCTCTTTCTCCACTACCCTTTCTCTCCACAGGTAACATCTACAGTTTCTCAGACACATTACTGAGAAATAGTTGTAATGGATGGAGCAGCTTAATAAATCTTTGCTTTCCCATTCGTTGCATATGTCCAATATTTTGAACATTCTCTTGCAGTTTTTACATGAAAAATCATCTACATAATACAGTATCAGTATTTTACTAATGTTTGGTCCAACTTTTCCCATTTAGTAAGTGACACCATAGGTTCATAGGACAATGTTAAAAGTCTATATAGTACAAAAATCCATGGTAATGTGCAAAAAGAATTGACAAGCAAAACAAATCGTTAAACAGAACAAAGCTAATAGTTGCACATATAGCTAATATAGCATCTATGGTATATCATCAACTAATTTCAGGATTCCTTCAAGGCTTCAACTAATGCTTGAAAATTGAATTTGACTATCACAAAACACCATAGTTTGGTCAGGAACCCTTGAGTTGAATTGAACTGAACATCCATTAGGAACTGGCACAGGGAGAGCTGATCAGTTCAATACCTAATAGATACATCAGAGTTTGATTTCCAAAAAACAAAAGGACAGGATATATTACTCTTTATCTCTAGGAAGTGTTGTCCAAAATCAACTTTCATTCAGTAACTTTAAATACCTAAACTTTACACTCATCAAGCTTCAAAACAATACAACACAACCATGTCAGAATTTGCTTAATCTAATGGAAAAAAATTGCTTTTTTCCTTTTTCAAAAACTCTCATAAAGCTGATGCTTATAAACTACTTTGAGCACGACATAAAGTAATCCAAAGATGCAAAATGCAAAATGACAATATTTTGCCAAAATCTGACAATTTAGCATTATGAAAAAAAAAATGTGACTATGTGAGACACAACATTTCCATAATTCAATCCATACAAAGAGCAATACCTGCTAAAAAGATTGGCTACCTCTTCACATTCACGTGCATTATAGAACCAAATACCATTCACTTCTTGAGCAGCATTTCTATACAGTAGATATGGAACCTGAACTTCATACTCAAAATCTCCCAAGAGATTCTCCACCAAATTTTCTGCTTATGCAAACATGGAAAAGGGTAAAATGCAAGTTGCATGCGTGGACATTAGGCAGTTCTCCACCACCAAGTCTAGTATCAATACAGGATCTATTTCATCCTTAAAACAAGGTTTAGGTCATTCAAAGTTTATGTATTTACTAATTCACAATACTCACAATATTGAGTGCAAGATGCTGAGTGTGTAATGTCAATAGCCAATACCCAAGCCCCAATCCTATAATTTTATAAGGTTAAAAGCAGAGCTACTCACTAAAACCATATCAATATATTACCTCACACGATCAATAGAGGGAAAAAAAAAACTAACATTTAACATATTTTACAAGACAAGCAAAACGACAGGTTTCCAAAAACCAAATCCAAAAACCATCATCTAAGATCAATTACGCATTACTATTCCTTTCCAACAAATAGCATAAATTTCTCAATTTTTTTTAAGTCGAAACAACAAATAAAACAAAAGCAGACGGAGTCACTGACCAGTATTGCGACGGTTCATCACAATAAACTGAAATCGCGGTTGTGTATTCCTGAAATTAGACAAAGGCATAGGCATAAAATAAACTTGGAATCCAAACACTTAGATCCTCGAAGAGCTGAATCGGCTGAATCGGCGAGATAGTAAGAAAACTAAACAAAAGAAAAATAAAAGAACCTCTTGACAACGAAGAGAGATCCTTCAACGTCTTTGCGGCTCTGCAGCAATTATGAAATAGAGATGAGAGAGAATGAAATGGAGTAAAAAAAAAAATTGAAAGAAAAAGAATATAGAGAGAGCAAACCCATTGACTAAGGTCTATGTTAAACTCGTAAAAGGTGACATGTGCAGCTGTGATGAGAATTTCCTCAACGAAGGGATCGATTCGTTGGAGAACAGTGAGGTTAAGAAGCTTGGTGCTGTGCTGGTCTAGATTAGGCATCAACTTCCCATTCTGAGACATTTTTGGTATTATTCCAAACCCTAGAAATTAAAAATTTGGGAATTAGGGTCTTCTTTCCCTCTGAACCTAGAAAGAGCGGAAGGCAATGTAGGAGAAGCAGGTTGAGTTTGAGGTTGAGTCGATCAGACTCAGCTTCTTCCCAAAGAAAATCCTTTGTTAAATGACAAAATAAACCTTCTAACTAATCCATAGGCATAAATAAATGTATGTTGTTGTAGCCTTATAGGTGTCTTCATAAGAGAAATCCTAAACACCAAAAAATTAGACAAAATCATTTCATATATAATTCGTTTTGTTACAAATTTAAATTTAATCTAATTTAAGATGATTTAGATTAGATTGATTTTCCATTTCACTCTTATTTTATTTGGATAAATAAATAATAAAATATTACAATGAACAAACCCAAAAATTTATTAAAAGTTTTTATCTCTTAACTACTAGTCATTGTAGTTTAAGGTAATATAACTTTTTAAATAAAGGCAGTTAAAAATAAATTTATACAATCAGATAATTATATTTATATATTTTTTAAATAGTTATTAAAAATTATTTTTAATTAAATATATTTTTATAAATAAGT
>JAMLFT010003880.1:8778-20931 GCA_026544285.1 Pachyrhizus erosus | reverse complement strand
AATTTTTTATATTAATCACTATGTAGATAATAAGTATAGTTATCAATTACAATTACTATTTCATTAAGTCTTATTTTATTTTAATTAATTTTATTATACTTAAATTCATTAACTAATTAATTTGAAGTTTAAGACTCTAATTATTATGTTTAGAGTAATTTTGTTCTTGTTACTAAATTGTCCTTGATGAGTTGACTTGTCAACTCCTTTCTTTTGACTCTTGTTAACCATAATTAACTTGTCTTTAACTTAGGTTGACAAAATTTTAATCATGTCTTAATCTATATTTTCTTAGTCTAATCCTTTTTTTTATCATATTTTTCTATCTCTTGATTAAGTACTTCATGTTAATGATTTAGTTCATTATTTTTTGAGCCACTACACCATATATAATTATTATCACTATTATTATTCTTAATATTGAATTTTTATGGTGTTACATTTACTCTTTTAATTTTACTATTTTAAAGTAAGGATGTCAATAAGTATTAGACCTTGTAGCATCTGTAAAAATTATCCATAATGAGTAGTATAATTACCCACTTAATAAGTATGAGGTTGAGTACAATAATTATTCATAATTTTTTATGGATGTATTATAGATATGAGTACCTTAATATCCAACCTTATCTATATTCGCAAATAATAATAATAAAGTTTAAATAATATTTTGACACTTAATTTTTTCTATCAAGTAACATTGTTAATTGATAACATAATAATGACGTTAGCAAGTTATTGACTTATCATATCATAAAAAATTTGATAAGATAGTCACGTATAATTTATTTTTGTAAATTATGTTTTAAATATCTTATCAATTGTTTTCAATAGATAAAGATTTTAAAACATAGTTTAAACAAATTACACTTAAATTTCTTGTTATATTATTTAATGATGTGACAAGTCAAAGAGTTATCAACTTTGTTGTTATATCACAATGTAACATTGTTACTTGACAACAATGTCAAAACCAAAAATTTTAAATTTCTAAAGAACTAAAACCAATAAAAATTAAAAAATATAAAGGATTAAAAAATTATTTTATAGAAAGTAAAATGTTATATAAGCCTAATTATAATTGTAACGCCCCTTTTTTTTCTTTTATTTTATTAATAATTATTACCAAAGTTAATGCGCATATAAAAACTTACAACTTAATCGATTCAGGGAGTTATAATTTGACGATAAGATAACTCATTACACTATTTTCATTTCATGTTCCCATTACATAACATACATAAGGTAGCAAAAGTCATACATTCTTTAAGTGTTATGGTACAAACACTAGAGACAAAAGTTCTTTATTGAACTTATTCTAATCTAATTAGAAGTTTCAGACAAATTTTCTTCATCTGTTGATTCTTCTTTGTGATTCACATTACCAACTTGAACTGACTCTATTGATGATTGTGGTGGTTGAGGGATTTGTGGTCTTCTCCGATTAGCTGGTATATTAAGGAATTTAGGTGGTGGGGTTTGAGAAAGAATGGTTGAAAAGTCTAAATGGTGAAACTATCAAGGCACTACTATGTTGGTGGGTCGGAATGCGAAGCGGACGTACTGATGAAGGTGTTATCACCCTAGACCCTATCATAGTTCCATCTCCCTTCCAAGGGCAACATTGTCAGATGAAAAAGTGGTTAAAACTCGTCTACCATGTTTAGTCTGAAAGGAAGAGGGGTGTAGGAGTGAGTAATCAATTTAGGGGTATGCATAGGATCGAGGGTAGTCTTTATCTAACGTAGACTCTCGTCTCACCGTTCGTCCCTAAATAGGTCTTTTAAATCATTCCGGGCCCTTCGTAACCTCTTACACTACTATCTCCTAGAAGACTTACATGAGCGTATCATTTAATATCCAATTTGCAACTTTTTTATGACGACCGAAAATGCATACTCTGACTGGTACTTGGTCTAGAGTACTTTCAACCAAGTCTTGGTAATGCTCTACTTTATCAGGGACACCAAGCCGGTTCTGTGACACCCTCTTTATTCCGAGCGGTTCACAACTTGACACCTTATCTACCCCAAGGTCTCATCAAAGCTTGCGTACATTCCTCAGGTACCTTCTATGATCAACCATTGCATTCTCTTTCTTAATTTCTCACTCGTTAGGGTTTCAGTTTCATCTACCATCCTTGTCTCATCTATCGTCTCTTTTGTTTCTTTTTACAGTGGTACTGATATCATATCAAGGTTCTTAATGAACAACATTTCATTTGTACATCACAATCATTCTAGATTGTATCATCATTATCTGATAATATATCAGTTCATTGTCTATTCTAGAGTTTATTCAGGGTTCACTATCATTAATGGACAATTATCAAAATACTTATCTCTCATAAAGAGTGGAGGTATACCATCATATTTACATCATTATTCTAATGCATTACAAACTAACCATTGATCAAAATAATCAATAATATGCATTACATTCAACTAGCAAGACAGGGGTCAATTAGTTAATTCACATTTTCTTTCCACAATTTTTTTTCTGTCTTTTACACCTATGTAAAAGAAATAAGCCCAGGAGGTTTTGAATTTTTATATTAGTCTTAGTTTGAAATTTTTTTTTACTGAAAGGAAGTATTTTAGTCATAAAACGAGTTTATTTGCAAGAATCATCTTTATGACTTTTTAATTTTTGCAAGTTTATCTTACATTATTAGAGGGTACTAACAATATCTTTTCCGAATTTTGAGAATGATCAAAACCTCAAAACACTAAATGAATAGATTATAGGAGTAAATTGATCATTTTGAAATAAAATAGTATTTTCCAAAAATTCTTGAGGGAATCCCTAGTCTAGAAATGATATTGTTATCTTAGGTCTAAATGCATAAGGTGTCCTTAAAAAAATGATTAAAATTTTATATTTTTATTTCGAGTATATATATATATATAGAATGATTTCCTTGGTTGAAACGGTCAGTTATCAACTTAAAGCAAATTACAGAAAATTGTTTCAAATCCTAATTTAGAACACTTGTATCTTTTACTGGCAAACTAATTTTCAGATTTTCCTATAAATCTTAGTTTCATTCTATAGTTATAAGTATTGTTTTTATAAAAGGAAAATTTGGTTTTAAAGACACGTATTCGGATGGTTAGTAATTAGTGTCCGTTTATATGATTCCTATTAAGAAAATCTTTACGTAAAATCATAATTTCTTATTGTCAGTACATTATTAGGTTCAAATTGTTATCAATTCTTATTTAAAGATTATGCTTATCTTTTAAAACACACACATATATATAGTGTTTCCCTTCCAATATTATTTACTAGTTAACTAACTTCCGTTTATTATTCTATTTCTATTTATAGGTTAAATAACATTAATTCTTCTAGACTTTACTATTAATCTCCACATTTATTCTTAATTGGATGTCGGTTTCCGTTTTATAAAACAATTCAAGTTTTTTCGTTCTTAGTACTAAAATTATAAATTTTCCAGCGATACCTCTACATAAAATAATAAATTATTCTCCTTGCAGGGTTGGTTCGAAAGGTATATGGTTTCCATCTTTCCCTATTCTCCAGAGTTATAATCTACATATGATATCAAATTGAAATCATGCTTGATAACAATATTTCTAAACTACCAGAGACGAATAATTAAATTTTAAATGCAACCTTTAAACCCATTGCTTTTTTGTAATTTAATTCCTAGCAGCCTATGAGAGTTTCAGCGTCTAGCTTTGCCGCTTACAAAGAGGAAGAAAGATTATACGTTTTTCCCCCATGTGTTAGAGCTTGCGTCTTATTTATAAGCTCCGAATTCGTGCTTTGAACGTCGGCCACCGCCCTTTGTAATACGGGGCAGAGGATTTTGGTGGCTCAAGGGATAATGTGTAAGTGTTTTAGATTGTGGTAGCTCGAGGAAACCAAGTATGGCGTCGCAGGGTCTTGTTCTTTAAGTTTATTAATTCACCAAAACAAATATCTAATTATCTTGTTCTTTAATTCTTAATTTTTTAGAGATGTATCACATTCATTAATTCACAATATCAAAAGGTCATATATTTTATTGAGATAAACCATATTTTTTAATCAATAAAAAAATCACATTTCTTATTTTTAAAATATTTTATTATAGATCTTTTAATGAAATTTTAATTTTTGTGATTTTTATAATTATAACTATATTTTATAAAAAAATAAATATGATTTTAAGTTGATTAATATCATATTTTGATTAATATTATTTATTTATTAATTTTGAGTTTGAGTATAAAGATTTTTTTTAATGCAAATATTAAAATGGACACCATCGTGCTGCATATTTTTTTATCAATCAGAGACTAAAAATAATAGTCAGGACTAAAAGTAAAAAGGCGAAAAAATAATCTTGATTGAAGTATAATTTAAGCTAATCGTAAAATAACACCAAAAACAAAAGCCAAACATAAAATGTAAAAATATAGTCAAGCTTCTAAGATGGACCTTTCCAGCATGTACCATTGACAAACCTAGATCAATTTAGGAGTACATTTTTGTCATACTTTTTTTTACATCATAACATTTTCCTATTTGTTTTTTTCTCTTTCTACACCACCTCCGACAAGTTGCTAGAAAGGAAAAGAAAATAAAGAGAAATTTTATGATAAAGAAAGTGTATAATAAAAATATACTCCTTAAATTGATTTGAGGTTTGTAAAAAATATTACATGATGGAGCACACATATATAATGACGGTGCATCCTAAAAGCAATTAGTAAATACACGTGTTCCTATAACCCAGGATGCATGTAACTTACTCTGAATCACAGCCCATTAGTTTGCTTCCTCTGCTTTTCCCAAAACCTATGGTCATTTCCATCTGTTTCCAACTTTAGTATTCTCACCTGCTTCCTTGTATATAAGGATCACCTCCCATTCATTTCCTCATTCATTCATAAATCCTACTTGGTTTTCCTTCAGTTTCCTTCAAAGCACAGCACTATGGTTGTTTTCTTCTGAAAGATTTAAAAGATAAGATGAGTTCAGCAATTAGAGCATGGAGTGTGGTAGCTAGTGTTGGAGTTCTGCAGGTGGAATCGTGCTTTTAGATTAGCTCAAAACCATCTCAAAAGCAATGTTGGCTCGTTCTCTCAGGCTAAGAAACTTTCTTCCTCTTCCTCCTTTACTTCTGCTATGCTCTCCACAAGATTCATAGATGAGAACACAAAGCAGTCAGAGGAATCCTTTAGGACTCTCATGTACTTAAAGCTCCTGGGGTCCCAACTAGATAATATAATACCAATAACAAAATATTCTTTTTATTTCAATTCTATGAATCAACCAAGCTTAGTCTCAAAGGAAGATAAGGGTTCAGATTTTTGGGGTCGCATTGTATAGTAATGAAAGATTTCTTGCCTGATGTGACAATCAGTATGTAAATTTTGATAAATGATAGTGTTGAGCATTCTCAAATTTTGGTGTTCTTTAGTTTTGTTCCCACTTCCATATGCTTAATTCTTCTGGTGACGGTAGAAAATCAGTTTCTATTAAAATTTGTCTGCTCAATCCTCCTTGATTTCAAAAAGGGGAAAGTGAGGAGGAGATGGAGTTAGCTTCTATTTCCTATGTTTCTAATCAAATTAGATAATCAAGCGCTCGTACTAAATTAAAGGAAGATCAATTTAATCACGGTTCAGGGTAGGACTATATAGAACCCATTAGAATCCATCATGAGATTGTTGCTCAAAAGCAAACTGGATGCTATTAAATTCTCTTCTTTCAAAAATAATGTAACGTACTTGAGCTATTGGGATCCCTATTGATATTGGAATAGCCAACTTATTTGTTAAAATAAGGTGGCTATCATTAATTGATCCACTGAAGTCCCTTGTGCTCTTAAAGGCTATGCAATTTTAACAGTAAATGCAAAGAAGATTAGTATACAATTGGCAATAAAGATTAACAAAAATACTTGTTGCACCTTGGTTTGTTTCTAAATTTTGTTGGTTAGGCCTAACTGATTGAATTATTACACAGATAGTTAACCGTAAAAAGTCGTTTGCTTAATCAACATAAAAAACCAACACTGGATTTGCTTCAGAAGAATGCTTGTGGTGATAGCATTTTAGATAACTGTTCTGCCTTGTTTTCATTATTTAATATCATAGCACAAAATAATAAGTTAATTAAAACAAGATTTATATATATATATCCACCACTCCTTGATTAAAATAATGCTAAGTACAATTTCGCACAAACTTCACTCGAGTTGAGTTGTTGGGGTCCTAACAAGAGCCCTAAGTAGACAGAAAGTTTTTCAATTTTTTTATTTAATCCGAAGCCACAAAGATGAATGAGGCTTGGGATTTCTATTCCCATTTTGGCTTTGTCATGGCTTTTGTATAGTAAGAGAAGTATTGTATATCTATTATGATTAATGAATGTCCTGTAACTATGATAAATGGTAATAGCAAAGTCATTTGGAAATTCTAGGAGTGACTAATCAGTTTATTTGTCTAATGTGTCTCAAATTTATTTATTATAAAAATAAAAATTAAATTGACTAAAAGATCGTCAATTTAATTTTATGAATGATTAATTAATTATTTATTATTTTATCAATTCAATAAATGCTCTAATTAATATTTAACGAATTAAAATTAATTCAACATATTTTTTATATATTTTAATTTTTTTTTAAATTTATTTTTTAAAAATTGTTTAAAAAATATATTTTTAAAAATCCTTATAAAAAATATTTTTTAATAATTAAAATTCAATACAAAATGAAATTAAAACTATTTAAAATTTAACTTAATTGATAAAAAAAATAAAATTATCAAAATTGATTGAGTTTTTTTTTCGGTTGATCTTAAATGGGATAATTTTGATCAACTTGAGATATGGTTGGTTTTTGTTGATCTTGATCAAACTATTTTTCGATCAACATCAAATAGAGTTATTTTCAACCAACCTCAATCATAATTGCTTTCAACTATTGTAAAGTTCTTTCTTTGTCCACTATTCCACACTATTTGTTATGTTGTTCAGTCAATGAAGAGAAACATCAAGGATCAATTTTCAACCATATTCCAAAGACCATTCATCTTTTATCTTTGTTTATTTTCTTTTTCACTTATTATTCATACATCCACTTCAATGTCTTAATTATACTCCTTTCATTATTGTTTTTATTTTGTTGCCAAATAAGTATATTCATTGGACAAAATTTGGCCTCATATACGATGGATTTCCACATTGATATCGACCGTGTATATGCAAATGCTAAGTTTGAAGTAGTATGGAGAAAGAAAGAAGCAAGTTGAGCAATTTGTCTTTCATTTCTATTGACAATTTTTTAAGTAATTTTATTATGTAGAAACTTGAAAATGTATATAATATAATGTAGAGTTACATTAAAATTCCATCGCAAATGGGATGGTGAGTTGGATGAAAGCGTCATACGGTTTGTGAGTCATGGAAATGTATTTATAGTTGATATTAAAAAGGTCAATGTTGGTTTTTGTTTTAGGACAAAGGAAGAATAATTTAATAAATAAATAATATAACTTTGTTTTGCACTATAGAAGTGTATAATTTTCTTGAATCTGACTTGTATTTAAATATACAAAAAAAATAACTGAATAAAAATCATGTTCCATGATTTTAGAAACTATTAATAATAATTGAATAATAAAATTTAAAACTAATTAATTCACTAACAATCCAATAAAATATTTTTATCTTTATTAATTGATTTGTTCAAATTTAAATTAAAACTGCTTTGACAACATTTAAAACATCTATCCAACACTCCTCCTTGTCTTGGAGGCTGCAAGCTCTTAACTTCTTTCTAAAAAATTCAACCTATTGATTTAAAATGGCTTGATAAAGATATTAACAATTTGATCTTCTATTATAGATGAATCTTCTCTTGCTAAAATATTTTTGCTTCTCTCTCATATGATTGAGTCTTAGCATTTTAAACTTTTAACTTTTTAGTCAGCTCTTTAATCTTTAATGATGACATTTATACACCATATCTTCTTATCTTTAATTCAATAGCCATCAACTCTAAATTTAGAGTTTTTACACACTTCTCACCATGCTCAATCTTTTCAACTTTGTCTTTTATTTCGTTTTTCCTCAATTGTATCTGCTTGTTTGTGTGTTCTTGCACAATAGTTGTAGATTTTTCTTTAGTAGCACCACTAGAAGGCTTGGGGGTTGTTATTTCAAAACCAACTTATTTTTCTTCTTCTTCAACTTCTTTCTTTTGCCACAATTTAGTTATATCCTCTTTTATTGAAAAGGCAATTTGCTCTTCCTCCAATGGATTTAAAGCAAAGTTTTTCCCTATAATTTTTACTTGAAAAATTTCCTTGTCATATGCAACTTTAATTGTGCAACTTTTGTTTTTAACAACACTTTGTAACCTTTTTCAACTAGTTGTCCAACACTACATAAATTCTTATCAATTTCAAGAACATACAACACATCATAAATAAACTTTGTTCATGAGTAGGTTGAAATTGTTATTGTTCCTTTTCCATTCACAGTAATGTACTTGTCATTTCCAACTTAAACCTTCAATGTGCTTGCAATGCTTAATTCCTTAAATAGGTCCTTTTTGTTTGTTATGTGGTTAGTACAACCACTATCAATAAGTCAATTCTAACTTGATTTACCATTAGAGAAACATGTGGCAGAAAACAAGTAATCATCCTCTTCTTAACAACCTTTGTCTCTTCACCATATGGTTGATTCTTGTTTCTACAAATAATAGTTGCATGCCCCATTTGAATACACTCACTACAGTTAGTATCGGATCTTCTCTAGCATCTAAATGGAGGATGATATTTCTTTCAACAATGCCGACATGATGGATATCTTGATCTACCTTTTGAACATTTTTCACTTTCTTCCTTATCCGCCCTCCAATTCTTTTCTTTTGTTCTTTTGTTGATTTGCAACTTTTCTTGCAAAGCTCTTTCAAATGTGTTTTCTTGTCTCATAAGTTTTCTTTGCTCTTGGACTTGTAAAGCACTTGACACTTCTGTTAAGAAAATAATTGTTAAATCTTTAAATTTTTCTAAAGAAGAAGTTGTAGATTCAAATCTTTTAGGAAGCATAACTAGAATTTTCTAGACAATAAGTCTTGAAATTCTTGACCGAACAACCCAACTCGATTTGCAAGTCAAGAAGTCGATCATAATACTCATTCACTATTTTAGACTCCTTCATCCTTTGCATTTCAAACTCCCTAATTAAGTTGAGAGTTTTCATCCCTTTGATCTTGACATCTTCTTTATATTCCTTATTGAGAAAATTGAGAGCTTTCATCTCTTTGATCTTGACATATTCTTTATATTCCTTATTGAGAAAATCTCATATCTCTTTTGGCGACATCAATGTCATGATTCGAGTGAAGATAGTAGATGAAACAACAACAAACAAACAAGTTTTTGCTTTTGACTTCTTCGTTTTTCTATCCTTCTTCTGACTTTTTATTTGGACTATTGTAGAGTTGTCTGACAAAGGAAGAACTTCATAATATTCATATTCCTTTTTAACAAGTTTCCAAAGATCTAGTGTTTCTAAGTAAACTTCCATTCTCAAAGTCCAAGTTTAATAATTTTTTTCCATCAAATACTAGATGAGCAATTGATGAAATGGTGGTTACTCCGTCCATGACGACTCACTCTCATTCTCAGAGATTCCTTAAGAATAAGGTTCTCGGAATACTAATTGTGGGTTTTTATTTTAGGATAATGGAAGAACAATTTAATAAAAAATAATATAACTATGTTTTATACTATAAAAGTGTATAAGTTTGTTGAATATAACTTCTACTTAAATATATAAAAAAATAATTGAATAAAAATCATGTTTTATGATTTTAAAAAAATACTAATAACTAAAAAATAACATTTAAAATTAATTAATAAATCTACTAACAATTCAATAAAATAAATTTATTTTTATTAATTAATTTATTTAAATTTAAATTAAAACTACTTTTACTTCATTTAGAACATATATCTAAACGCAAATCATGGAGACTACATGGTTGGGTACTTCACAAATGTTATTGAAGCTATTAGACATTTGTATAAAACTGATAAAAACATGATGGCAATTTCCAATAGGCAGATAAAAATGGATTCATGGTAAAGATTGTTGCCATATCTTAACCTCCGCCATCGTTTTCTTCTAACAAAAATGAAAACGCAGCAGAAGCAAAGGTTCATCATCGTTCAAGTGCTGGAAAGGATAATTAGCGACTAATTTTTGGAATCGTGTACACAACCTCTGTTGTTGTTGAAATGTAATTAGGCTACAATGAATAATGTACGCATCATTAATATTAATATTATTTTTTTCGTTTTAATCCTTTATTTTATATCAAGTGGTATGTATGTATATTTCAGTTTAAAATATATAAATAATTATAAATTAATATAATGTTATCCTGCTAGTTTGTACCTAACCTGATTGTTGACGGTATTATCTTTGTTATTTTATTCTAATATTACATATATTCATATTACATATTATATATTATTATAAAATACATATCTGTTACAAAATATTATTTTATTATATTTTGTCATACGTAATTATAACTATATGCAATCCGGGCACTGTTGTTCGGCGCAATGTACTTAAAAATATTAATTTTATGTACAACACTTGTGATGCTTAAATTTAAATCTTTATATATTCAATTGTTTATTATGGTTTATATATCATATCAGACTGTCAAGGTCTGATTGTTTTATTGGCGTGGCAATTCTATCCTTTTTATCCTCATATCATTATCACATCGTATTATCACTATTATCACATGTTATACAAATTAACGCGTGCGTTTTGTCTTCAAGCAATAAAACTTAACTGTGTATTAAAAAGAAAAAAAACAAAAAAACTTAACTGAGAAGAAAACTCAACTCCTTATGAGTGGTGATGATTGAGCACCTACGAAATTATCTATTTTCAGAAGTTACATTTGGTTTATCCACCCAAAACCACTAGCTATTTTGTTTGCTCCTGCACGTTGTTTTTCCCACTCCTTGGTCTCTTTGCCTTATTTGTTTGGCATCTCATGCACCATTCCCTTGTTGTTTGTGGATGACTTTTTAAAATAATTAAAATATTCAATTTTATAAATAATTTGAGAATTAGAATTAAATTTAAAACATTTAAGTGCAATGTTAAATGAAGGGCAAAAAAAGAAGAAAAATGAAAAAGAGAGAACATATAATAAGAAATAAAAATTCTGAAAACATAATAAAAGAAATTAATAAAATGATGAAAAGATACGTACTCGTAATCTCTTGTTAGTAAGTAGGGATGAGTGTTAAATGAGTTATTAGGAAAAAAAATTATATAATTTACTTATTTCCAGTTATTCTTTTACTAATCCAAACAATGAAAAATATATTTTTATATCCTATCTTTCTTCATCTAATCAATACATATTTTCATTCTATTTTTTATTTGTATTTTCATTTTTTTCTTTATTTTATTTTTAATTTAAACAAAAAATAATTAACAATAGGAATTAAAAATGTATATTTTAGAATAATAAAAGATTAAAAACAATGGACAAAGCTAAAAATGATAAGGCAAAAAAAGAAATGGCCTGAAGTGTTATTTAAGACAAACATAAAATATAAAAATAATAGCTTACTTGCTGGAACTTATCGTTGGTTTTCCAACCAAAGGTGCCACGTCACTTCACTAGCAAATGCACGTGTTCCTATAATCCATGATGCATGCAACTGATCCTGAATCATAGCCCACCGTGTTTCCCAAAACCACTACTTTGCTTCCTCTGGTTTTCCCAAAACCTATGGCCATTTTCCATCTGTTTGCAACTTTGCTATTCCCATGTGCTTCCCTCTATATAAGGATATCTTCTTTTCATTCCCTCACTCATTCACTAATCATACTTGGTTTTCATTCAGTTTTCCTCTAAAGCGCATCACTACAGTTGGTTTCTTCTATCATCTAAAAGATCATCGGATATCAGAAGATGAGTTCAGCAATTAGAGGTTGGAGTGTGGCAGCTAGTGTTGGAGTTGTGGAGGCCTTGAAAGATCAGGGCATCTGCAGGTGGAATCATGCTTTAAAATCAGCTCAACACTATCTCAGAACCAATGTTGGTTCATTCTCTCAGGCTAAGAAGCTTTCTTCCTCTTCCTC
>JAMLFT010003879.1:0-20939 GCA_026544285.1 Pachyrhizus erosus | reverse complement strand
AACTTAATCAACTCAACATTTATACTAATTAATAATTTTTAAAATAAATTATAAAATAAATATATTTTATAATTCTTAAATAATATATATAATAAATATAAATTAATATAATAATTTTATAATTTTAAAATATAATAAAAAATTATGTATTATATAAATCACCGTACTAATTAATCAAATAAATATTTTGATGCATTTAATGTGTCTCTTCCCCATTTATAAATCTTATATTTTAATTATTAACTTAAATATGTTTAATTTTTGCATAACAACTTATTAGTTTGTAGAGCTTATGTAAGAAGTAAAATCATATAATAATAAGATAAGAATAAAGTCATTTAGTACAATAATTATTTCATGAACTACATAGGAAATACACTCAATATTAATAAAATAAAATGTATTCAAAAATTATGATTAAAAAAAAGTTGAAGTACATCTTGAAAAGATTTTTTTTTTCTCATGAAAAATTCATGATTGACTTTGTATAACACCATTCATAAGATAAACGATAACATTAAAAATCGATATGTAAAATGTAAAATTTTATGTTTTAAATAAGAAGAGTATTGACATGAAAAACACTAAAAATGGTTTAAAATGACAGTGATGTAAGTTTCAAATGTTTTTATTGGTAAAAGTAATTTATTTTAAATCTAGGAGTAATTAATAAAAAATATAATTGTAAACATATAAAATAATGTTGATTGTCAATAAAGGTTAGTCTGTTTTATAAGGATCATACTCATATTTTAAAAAATATAAGTTTATATTTTATTTTTGATGTGAGAATTTTGTCAATAGATAATTTATATGTATTTTAGTAAATATTTTTTGAGTCTTGAAGTTTCTTTTGACCTTAGTGAACTTTTAAAATTCAATTCACCTAAATTAATTTTTTTTAACAAAAAGAGTGTTGTTAGTTTAAGAATTTAAGTGTTTGCTTTTTCTTAAACAAAATTTTAAGTTTGAGTTTTTTTAATAAAAAAATAAGTATTAGATAAATTTTATTCTTTAAAGCAAGTTTGTATAGTCCATCAAAATTTATTAATGTCTAAAGTAACATTCAAATAACAATAGTTCAAACTGTAATTTAATTGTCCAATAAAATTGTATCATATAGTTATTGATCAACTAAAGACTATTTGACCTATATGTCATTGGTTTGAGTGATATTAAGTTTAGATCCCTTAAACAAGGTTTTCAATTCGAGTTTTATGCAAGAGAAAACTATAGTTGGTAGGAGACACCCCACTAAATGTGTCTAACCAAGTTTCTAAATAGAGATCAGTCATTTGCAAAATTAGTTGATATTGTGCACCAATGTCATGTTGGCAATAAAAAAGACCATTTGATTTTTCAATTGAAAAATCATTTGACCATCTAATTAAAAACTAAATCATGTATGGTTGACTATCTTAAAGACTCTATTATGACATCTAATCTTTCTAGCAAGCTAATTTACATCCATATGGCTGACACACACTTATAAAACTAGTCAAATACCATGATTGGAAAAATAAAAAATGCACCATGATTGATCAATCCTCACATTAATGACTAAGAGAGGACTTAGGCCATGAAGAGCTCATGGGCCTCAGTTCCTTATGGCTAATATAATATATTGTAAATTCTTTCCATCAATCTAGCTAAGGCACTATTTGCACTACTTTTAGAAAAAAGGTGGAAATTGTTAAAGGATGACACACTTATTAAATAGACATAAACAACCTTGATCACACTAAGTCATGGTTATATAACTCATTGGACATTTAAGTTCACATTGAACTTTAAGAATCTTCGACAAGTGTGTTTCTTGGGACTCAAACTCTATTCCTTTGTTAATAAATTTGTACACACATGTTTTTCTCAAATGTAGAGAAAATAAGGGGAAATATAAACATTTTTTCACAAGTATAGACATATTAGAAGTAATTATGAAGTGAACAGTTTATATACAAAGCTAAAAGTCTAGACACCATTACATTGTGATTAGAATACAAAGATATATTTAACATAATAAAACTAGTTCAAAGTTGTCATAAAATATATACAATCATCCAAAAGTTAAAAAAAAAAAATCCTTTTGTAATTCTTATCCTTAATAACAAGGATCAAAGATAAAAAAAAAAAAAATATCTTTCTCATGTTTAGTTGCAAGAATATGGAGTGTACTCAAGATGGTCATCATCCTTGTTATCATTATGCCTACCACAATTGTTACCTTTATTATCTCCTTCATCCTCATCTTCATCGACATCCTCAAGTTTTTCTTCCAAACACCCTAACCTCATATTAGTATAGGAAGGTCCAATCTCATTGTTATCCTAAGTAAAGATAGTGAAGCATTAGAAGGTAAACTTCTCGATTATCCTACGAAAATGGGGTTTAGATATAACAAGATGATAAGAAACCATCTCACCAACAAAAGGAGGAAAGACAAGTCTAGAGAGAACTATAACTAGTAATATGTGGACTATTTGGGTTTCTATAGGAAGATGTAGAGGATAATGGAGTAGGTGAAGTTTGTGCATTATCATTTAGAGTATGTGGTGTTTGAATGTCACTCTAGTTTAACAATAGACAATAAACAAATTTAGTGAAATAAATGTTAGAATTATTTAACTTTCAACTTCATTTATCTTGATTTTGTAGATATAAAAGTATTGAGTTAAATATAATTTAGTGTAAGTCTTCTTTCCAATTAAATAAAAATCATGTCTCCGACTGAATATATAAATCTATTTTACATATTGACCATTATTCTCTCATATGAACTATAACATCATAATTTTTTATATTTTGAAATAAAATGAAGGTGAATATATTTTTTAAAAAATTTCACCTAAGATATTTTTTAATCAATAATTAAAGATTAATTTTTTTCAAAACATAAAAATTGTTGAAGTACATTTTGTGTCTTCTAACAAGGTTGTTGTATTAAATACATAGATTACAAACATAAGCACAAAATACATTGATCTAAAAAAACAATCAAAATCATGTGAATCAATATTTTTATATAAACTTCTATTTTTGAAGAGCATTTTAAACTTCAATAGATAGATTTGTTATGAATATCAGTTCAATAAATATTTTAAACTCAAATATTAGTATTTTTCTTTAATTTATTAGAAAATTTACTATTTTAACTAATAAACTCATTTAATCTTTATTAAAAAAATTTCAAATAAATTAAAGTTTATCACGATATATACTAAGCATGATTATAATTAATGTGTTATTTGTTATATATACTTTACAAACCTTATAGTAACATAAATAAATATAAAAACAAATAAAACTAATGAAGGTTAAATTAAATGAGTATTATTTTCATTAAAACTTATAATAAAACCATAAAATTTATAAATAATTTAAAATTATAACTTAAATAGCATTAGATTAATGTAGGGTTTAGTTTTGCTTATCTCCTCTATTAACTAACCAACTCAAAGTTAAAAATAATAATGAACTTTCTTATTTTTAATGTTTTAAGAACCGAGCCAACCAGGTTGGCTCATCTTGTCGGATAAAAAATCTATAAAACTATTGCTTACAATATGAATTAGTTGAACCACGAGGTAATTACAAATTTAACGTATTGAATCATGAAGCTGAAGTTTTATCAATTTTTTACAACACCTACATAGTTAAATTTTTTTTTTCCAAGTTTAAAAATTAGTCTTGCAAACAGTGTCAGTAATTAGGGTTAAAAAAATAAGCAATTAATAAACATATCTATCTACTTCTTTAATATACCTCTTTTTTAAAAAAAAAAAATCCTAAATATTCTTAATTTAAAATTAAATTCCTATCCGAAAACGAGTTTTCAGAGACTTGCAGATAAACTAATTTTCCAAAGACCTTAGAATTTTAACATCTAGAAGGAAACAACCGGATAATTAGAAAGAACAACTTGGATGTTTAGAATGAAAATTGCATAACTCAGCAAATGATATTGGCACATATATAAGAATAAGACTTAAGACAAGTAAGAAGCCATTGTTTGTGTTTTTATGGAACAAACAATGGTTTTATGGAAGTGGAAGTGCCTACTGTTTGTGTTTTTATGGAACAAAATAGCATTGGGTTGGTTCGATAAGCGTTCAGTGTTGTTGTTCACGTAATTTCAAATTAAGGACATTTTCGGAAAATAAAATAGAAAAGGGAGGTATGTTAATAAAACTATAAGGTATATATATTAATAGCCTAAAAATAACAAAACTATATATTTATTTGGCCCATGTTTTGGTCTAAGACTCTTAGCCCATCACCACCGATTCTGAATCTGAATCTGAATCTGAATTTGGAATTCTCCAACCACTCCGCGGTAAGTAGTTTCGTTTTTCCCTCTACTTTTTTATTCAGAAATTAACCAAAAACCGCCATGAACAAATTCCTCAGCTTTCATATGGTGAAAACCAAAATTCTGAAAAATTTCAAGTCCTCCCTCTTCTTAGTTCCATTGAAAAATGAATATATATATATATATATATATCATCACCACTCGATCCACACAATCAATCACCTCACATCTTCTACATCTTTGATCCTAAACAACAACAAAAACAACCTTTTTGTGTCATTCAAATTTGTTACAAATGGAGGCCTCTAACACTGCCACTATAATTTCCGATCATAGTAACAAGGAGAATGTCCCTCCAACATGTAAGACCAACAAGGCCAAGACCCCAATTCCTCACATCATGCCCACATCTTTCAAGAACATGAAGCGCACTAAGGGAATGCTCAAGAGGGTTCCTCTTGCTGACATCACAAACCTCTTCAACAATTCTGCTACAACTACCTTCTCTCTTTCCCACCAACAACAAATTGAATTTTCTGCTCTTCCTAGGAGGACACTACTTCGTACCTCCAAAACATTAAGGATGGGATTCAGATAGTTATTATAGCATATAGTAAAAATTCCCTTCAATTTTGTATTTCTTTCATTGTGCTGTTCATATCAATTGCTATGGTACAATTAATTTGAGGAAAGGTACAAATACATTGGTAATTCAAATTTAGTGTTTGAAATTCTGGCATTATGATCTGTGCTACTTTTGTTTCACTGCTGCTGCTCTTCAAGCTTCAGTTTCCCTCCCTGTTGATTGCCTTCTAGAGGAAAATTTATAATTAATTGGAAATAAATGCATAGAATTGCATTGGGTAACATGCTAGATCCAAATTGTACATCATGATGTATGTAATTCGTTGTATCTATATATTCCTACCGTTTCAAAATATTATAACATGAAGGTTACAAAAATATTTATTAAAATTCAAAAAATAAAATAAAATTATTTTATAATAAATACTATTTTTAAAAAAATTTATTTTCTTAAGCTATGTGAAAAAAATTAAAATTACAATTATTTGCACACGAAAGTAATATTTTATTTCTCTACATATAGACACCATCGCAAGCAACAGAATAAAGTACGTTCAGCGTTTAGAATATTATGTGGATTTTTGTGAGAAGTGCTCATTTGTATTGTACCAATTTGTTACACAAATTTCTGGATAGAAACTTTATGCGGAACGATTTAATGAAAACTTCCAGAATCTTGAATTTTTGGAATTATTTAAATTAAATATCGTCATCATAACATTTGATTTAATATTGGGGTAAATTGGTAATGTCACTTAAAAATTTAGAAAAATCTCAGAAAATTTCGAAACGCTCCAAATAGTGACAACCTTTTCTTATAAAATTTTCAAATTAAAATAAGGTGATTTAAATTAATTATGAATTTTTAAAGTTTAATAGATTTTTAAAAATAATCTTTAGTTAATTTTGAATTTAATTTAATTTAAAGATTTAAACTATTTTTTAGTGTTGATGATTGTAACTTAGTAATTTAATTTAAATTATTTATATTTTGCATGTAGAATATAATAAAGAAACCTTCATAGAATTTAATGACATACATTATACATTAAGACAAAAACATCAAATAATGTTTGCATAAAATTCTAAAATTAAATTCATTGAATCTTACCTTAATCAATGCAAGGTGTTCTGAGTATTAAGATCTATTGGAGGGGATCGTTTATGTCATGGAAATTTTGTTGCATCATGATACTCTTAAGACTAGTTATGGTCTAGAGCCTACATGAAATAATGTTATTTTTCTATAAAAATGGTTTAAATATTTATTTGATGTAAATTGTTGTTATTGATATATGGATAAAATGATAATGCATTTATGTGATTATGATCAAATTATATTTGATTGACTTTATCTTTATATATATAAGTTATTAAATTGAGATTCAAATCATCAATCGTTAATCTATGTTTTAAATTATGAATCGTTATTTATAGTAAATCATAATAAGAATAATAAAAAGTTACTTCAAATATATGACATAAATGATACATAATTTTTAATGTAATGATTTTAGATTAGAAATAGATAAAAATAATTTAACTAAAAATTTTATAAAATAAAATTATTAATTATATGAGATTGTGAAACATTTATTTTAGAAATATAATAAAAGAATAAAATAATCAAATAGAGTGCGTAAATGAACAAGTGAATAAAAAATAAAGTAATAGAATAATCAAATAGGATAAGTATAAAAGTGTCTTTTCAATTCCTTTTTCAATTTAAGCTTATATGATTTTTTATTTTATTTTTATAAGAATTGGTGAAAGAAGAGTAAAAAAAACCAACAAACAATGTGATTCTTATGAATAATATAAAATTTCATAAATTTATCGATATATCTCTAATAGAAAGTTGTTTGAAATTTATCTTATGTTATGAATTAATAAATAATTAAATCATATCAAATTGTAGGATTTAAATAACAAATTAATTTTAAGATTTTAATCATTATGATATAGATAATTAGTAAATATCAAACGATCAATTATGAATTATACTTTTTTGTTTTATTTTCATTTTCACCAAACTAGGGTGTTGCATTTATAGTCTAAATCATCATTGAGATCAAAACATAGACATGCATAAAAATATATTCTATACATATAATAATAGTCAATAAGATAGAAAAAAAAAGTTTAAAACATATTCTTGTTTCTTTATACAAAACAATCAATGTCAACATGAGATTTGTAGTGATAATTTTTTTTAGCAAAGTTTTGTTTCTTTAGAGGTTTGTTAAATGATACCGTGGAAGACTAAAACATTTAGAGGAGGTTGAAGAATTCATTTACTTGTCTAATATGTAAATCTTGACTATCACTATAGTTTAATAAGTTTACTTAAAATAATAACTGTCAAAATTGTCTAACTTTCAATTTCATTTATCTTTATTATTTTAATGCGAAATAATTAAGTCTAGTAAAAATACAAATTTAAAATGTAAGGATTCTTTTCGACTAAAAAAAATATACCTTAACCTAATTAAATTTACAAATGTATTTTTCATATTAATTCATTATTCTCATATAAACAACAAAGTGCTTTTTTTAAACAAACACAACAAAGTGATTTTTATACACAGATATATTGATATGCAAAACAATCAAAATCATAGGAATAAAAGTCTTTAAACTTTAAAAAATTAAAATTCTTAAAACTCAAATATTGCTATTTTATTTAAATTATTAAAAAATTATAACTTTACCTAATAAAATAATTTTTTATAAAATATAAATATATTTTACAAAAAATAATTTTATTTAAATTAAATAACATCATAGCGAGTAACGAGATTTTTTTTTCAAGTATATTGATTATAGGCTTGACGGTAGATAGTAAAATTATTTAATATTAATTATAAATTTAACAATAAATAATATTTTATCACAATATATTTTAAGTAATATTTATAAATAATAAACTAACAAAAATTGGTTAACTTGATAAGAATTAGACTCATATCTTATAAGAACATAAATTTAAATCATGTTATGGATGACTTTATTGGTAGACAAATAGAAGTCTCCAAAATCTAACTCACTTCTACTTTTGAATATAAAAAAATTATAATTAATATGTTATCTTTTGTATATATACATATATATTACACACCTTATACTAATGTTATTAATATAAATAAAATGTAAAGACCAATAAGAATAAGAAAGGTTGAATTAAATGAAGATTTCAATAAAACTAAAAAAAATTAAATTAAGAAACTCACAAAATTTATAAATAAATTAGAATTAGATTAATGTGTGCTTTCATTCGTATTTATAAATATTGTTATTTTCAATTGAGTATGTATTATTTTTTGTTGTAATTGTTAATGCACTTTAATTGCTGTTAATCTAAAAAAAATAGAAAACATGTATGAAATATAAAAAAAGAGAGGATATGTTTATAAAGAAGAGAAATAAAAATCAATGAAAATAAAATGAAATAATAACCTGATTTTACCTCTCTTCTTTATTATAAATGAAGAGACTGTGAGGATTTAATTTGACCTCTCCTCTTTATTAATTAGCAAACACAAAGTTAAAACGAAAATGACCTGTTTTTTATTTAATCTTTTAAGAACAGAGCCAGACCTGTTGGTTTAGCTTGTCGGATCAAAAATCGATTAAGCTTTTACCTAAAATATGAATTAGTTAAACAAAATTTAATTACAAATTCAACGTATTGAACCAAGACGCAGAAGTTCTATCAGATTAATTTTTGAAACAGTAGTTATTTTTTAAGAGAAAAAATTGTTATGTATTTTCATTATAAAATAATTTTACAGTAACTCAATCACAAATTAATATTATGTATAATAAATTTATTAGTTTTCAAAAAAAAAAAAATACCAATCCTAATTTATGATGATAAATGCTAATCAGTAAACTGCTTAAGAAAATAAAAAAAAAATATTATGATATATTAAAAATATGTTCTCTTATAATTTTAAATTTTTGTCTTATATTTCTTTTAATTCTTTAACCAATGTAATCATTAAACTCTGTTTTATAACACCTAAATAGTTGTTTTTCTTTATCAGAGGTTTAAAATTCAGTCCAACAAAGAGTGTCAGAATTAAGGTTAAACAAATAAGACAAAATGTTTATTTAAAAAAAAAAAAAAAAAAAAGGAATGTGGCTGAGGCTAAGGCCGGGTTATGGTTTTGGGCTCTTGGCTCGTCACCACTTGAATCTGAATTCCAAATTCTGGAACCACTCCGCGCTCCCCAAGTTTCATTTCCCTCTGCCTTTTTATTCCCAAATTAACAAAAACCGCCATCATCAAAATTTCTCATCTTCCATACCTCAAAACCAAAATGCTCCAAATTTTCAAGTCCCCCCTCTTTCTAGTCCCATTCAACAATGAATATATACCATCACCACACTACCCAAAACCCATCATCTCACTTCTTCTTCTTCTTCTTCTTCTTCTTCTTCTTCTTCTTCTTCTTTTTCTCTGTCCCTAAACAACCCACCTTTGCTAGTGCTGATGGAAGCCGGTGACCCTCAAATTTGTGACACTGCCGCTACCACTTCAGATTCCGACCACAGTAACAAGGAGAATGTCCCTCCACCATCTAAGCCCAACACCAGCACCAGCACCAGCACCAGCACCAGCACCAGCACCAACAAGGCCAAGAGTACTGCCCATATTCCTCAAATCGTACCAACATCTTTCAAGAAGAAGAAGCGCAGCAAGCGAAAGCCCAAGAGGGTGCCTCTTGCTGACATCACAACCCTCTTCAATATTTCTGCTACCTCCTCCACTCTTCCCCCCCAACAACAAAGTCAAGTTTCTCCTCTTCCTAGGAGGACACCTCGTAGCTCCAAAACATTAAGGATGGGATTCAGATAGTTATTATACCACTTGGTAAAAGTAGAATTCAACTTTGTCTCTCTTTCCTTTATGGAAAAAAAAAAACTTCAGTCCCACATCATAAATATAACTTTTAGGTATATAAGTGGATCGGTTTTCTGAAATTAAGTCTTAAATCCTCAGTTCTAAGACTTCGCTTAGTTCCTTTCAATTGCAAACGTTAGAATTTGAGGAAAGACAGAAATACATTGGTGATTCAGATTCAGTGTTTGAAAATGCTTGCATTATGGTCGCTCCTACTTTTGTTTCACTGCTACCGCTGCTCTTCAATCTGCAATTTCCCTCCTAAAGATGTCCTTCCAGAGGAAAATGTATTGTTGATTGGGAAGAAATGCAAAGAATTGCATTATGTAACATGCTAGATCTAAATTGGGCATGTGCATCCCCATGTAATGTAATGTATCTTATCTATCTAGTTTTTAGTTTATATATATACACATGATACCGACCCAATAAACAGAGTTTTGAAATACTTGGTCTAGTGTTGGGAATATTGTGAGAGAAATGCCCATTTGTACCATTTTGTTATACAAGTTTCTGGACTAAATTAAACTTTAGCGAAATAAAATTTCCTTAATTTCCACAAGTTTTTTGTAATTTTTTATTTTAATATTTATTTAGTTACTTGTAAATGTTTGTTGATTTATAATGAATCTGTAGGAACTGTTTTTGTTCTATACAGAAGCTCTTTTTTTTGTAATAAATTAAAATTTAAACGGAAATTATGATTTAAGTTACATGTTAATCGTATCCTTCACCTTGTCACCCATATGATATGAATGGCTCTTAAATTGATTCTTAAGAAAATTAATCTTGGTTTAGTGGCATGTCATGTGTGTGGTCCCAATTTGCACAAGGTGTCACATTTGCATACGACGGTTCCTAAAACGCATATGAGGGAGCCAAAGATGCATGATGCTCTATCATCTCTAGCTTAACTCATGTAACATGCATAGATTTGCAAAGATATTTACATTTTAGAGCATAAAAGATTGTGTGTGTTTTTTTTTTTTATAGAAAATAAGATTGTGTTTGGGTTACTATTAGAGGCAATTAGTATGGTGCCAGTGTGAACGTAGGAGTGGTCACGTATTATAATATTAATAATTATAATAATAATAATATTGTTATTATTAATTTATGTAAATATTTTTTTAATAATGTTTTAGTCATTTTTTATCAAGTGAAGTTATTTAATTATTAATATGTGAAACATCTGTATTATTTTTTCATTGACTAACAAGATAAAATATAAAATGTGTCCACCACATTTGTAAAAATATTAAAATGAAATTTTTAATATTTATCTAAAGAAAGACTTATTGTCTTAATGAATAAATGTGAAATTCAATTGAGTTTCATAATTTTAAGTTTAAGAAAATTAACTTTTTTTTGTATTAGATGACAAAATAATTATCATGCAACTTTTGATTCACGAAACTTTAAGTTTTTATTTTTTTTGTATAATAGAATGATTATTTTAGTGTAAAATAAAATTATGAATTACTAACTTTTTGTCTAATTGAATAATCTAATTAATTTTTTTATTTTTATATATTTGTATTTTAACTATAAGTTAGTATAAAATTAAATAGTTATTTTAATGTAAAATAGTAGATGACTATATAATAGCTAAAATAATTTTTTAGTAATTCAATTGCATTTCATAATTTTAAAGGTAAAGAAATATATTTTTAATATTAGAATAATTATAGTGTAAATTTTGATTCATGAACCTTTAAGTCCAAAAGTATTATAGAATAAAATAAATATTTTAATGTAAAATAAACTATTATTTTCTAATATTTTGCTTAACCAAATAACTCTATTAATTACTTATTTTTTAATAAAATATATTTTAAGTCCAAAATGATTTAAAATAAAATAATTATTTTAATGTAAAATAATGGATGAGCAAAATATTTTATATATTTTTATTATTAAATTGAATTTCTTAATTTTAAAGACAATATAAAGTTATATGTTGAGTAAAAATATCTTTTGATTACTATAAAAATTAGATTATTGAACCAAAAGATAATCAATGATTTAGACGTTATTAGAAAAAATAAGAAATTTTTTATATGAAATATTAACATGTGACATTTAGAGAATATTTTCATTAGTATCGAATAAATAGAATATATACTAATATATTTTTTTTTCCCCCCAAAGAAACACCTTTGTTACTTCTCAGTTGAAGTATATTGAAATTCATGCTACCAAATTCTTATTGGAAAAACAAGCATACCCCATTTGTAGGAGATTTGATATGATGATCTAAATAGATTCAAACATCACGTTAGAATTAAGTATTAACTAAACCTAATTTTGATCTAAAAATTAACTCAAATAAGAAATATTACCCATATTATTATAAGAATATTTTGACAATAATCAGCTGACCATAGATCTTAACATCCCTAATGCCCATATTATGTTTTTTTAGATATCAACCATAATTAAATCCTGCTTATGAAAGACTGTTTTTTCTAGTGTTAAAATTCTATAGCAAATTTCTTCGAATAAACTCAATTACTTGAGTTATGAAAAATTAATTATATCTAAATGTTTAATCTCCCCAATGTATTCTATCTTTTTTTTTATTATTATTATCTTCCATTAAGTAGCTTATGTCAACTGGTCAAATAAGTCCATAAATTGTTATAAATCACAAATATATGTCTTTGATTTTTATATGAATTAAAATAATCTATCTTATCTTCTCTTTCCTTCTCCTTTTATAACTTATCATGAGTCTATTTTAAAATAAAAATAATAATAATTTATTATATAACAAGCGCTGAAACTTGAGTAAAAAAAAATAAACATTGAAACTTTTTTTACTAAAATATAAAAGAGAACTCAATACAAAATTATTTGTTATTTATTTGATTTTACATATGATCATGAAAAAAAAAAGTAATATAACATGTAATAAATACGTAAAAATTTATTAATCATATAATTAGATGATAATTTTTTATCCTAAATATAAAATATAAAATATATATAAAAAATAAAAATATTCATTATCTCTTTTTTTTTCACTTTGTCTTTTTCACTTTCTCTGATTTAACTTCTTGAAACTGCTCTAGTTACATTTTTTTTTTGAATTGTTTTTTATGTTTTTTGAATGTAAAAAATTATATATATTACTTTTATGCTATTATTGATATATATAAAAAGTATTATATATAAATATATAAATTATAATAGTTATTATAACATAATATACAATATACATTACAATATGTGTGTATATATAATACTAGAATATTTATGATATATTATATAATATATTGTTTTATAATATATGATAACAATATGAATTATATTAAGATAATTAATAATAAAAAGGATATAATGATCAAATTTATAAATTTTATTCATACTGTCCATTATCCATCAAATAATATATAAAATAAAAAATTATCTTATAACTTAAATATTTGTTTTGTATTGTTCTTGTGTTGTACTTTATGAGTATGAAATGCATCCTAAGTCACATGTACTATTTTTTTTTTTTTTTTTTTTTTTTACATTCTATCAATAGAAGGAGACAAAAAATAGTTAAAGATTTCTCTCTCAAGGAGTATGTGCAAATATGTAAGACCAAATCATAATTTAAGTATACTTCTACATAATTTGTTGATAATTAATATAATTGATTGTGAGGTAAAGAATGATGATTTACTACAAGAAAAAGTACCTATGCCTGCACACACTTTTCCCTACGAACATATTTTATTGTAGGTAAAATTAAAAATACTTTTACCTATAGATGTTTGGCGTAGATAATATCATGTAATGATATAATAAATATGTAAAATTCAACAATATTTCTACATACAGACACTTAGTGTAGGTAAAACTCTAAAAAAATTGTGCCTACAATTGCTCAACGTAGGTAAAATCCTAAAAGACTTATACCTATATATACTTAGTGTAAATAAAATTTTAAGAGACTTATACCTTCAATTATTCGGTGTAGGTAAATCCTAAAAGGCTTATACCTACAAATATTTGACGTAGGTAAAATTCTTACAATATTCTAAATTTATTATAAATTTAAAATATAATTTATGCATTTAAAGATATTTATTTAATATGAATTATAGTTTTTATAAAAACAAGTATTTATCATATACAATAGACATGCTAAAATACTAGTTAAAAAAAATTCAATAAAAATTTAAAAAAGTTAAAATAAAATTTATTTATTATGATTTGATAAAATAAAATAATATGATTTTTTAGGTCAAATAATATGAATATGAAACCTCAAATTTAAATTATCCTACATGCTCTTCGTTACAATTTTTAACACTAATGTAAAAAATAATTGCTAATTTTCAAGAATTTTTTTTCGAACTAGTTTTAGATAAAAAAAAAAAGTTGAATATTATAATAATTTTCAAGTGTCAGTCAAAATTCATTGATCAATAATAACTTTTTAATTATTAAAATAATAAAATTTTATTAAAATAAAAAAATATAAAAATAAAATAATAATTTAATTTTGTTTCGTGAAAACTGAGTATCTCTTCAACTTTTCCTCATACTTTTCCTCCTTCTTTGCTTAGAGTCTCATAGTTCTACTTTACACTTTTTCTCATGCTCTGGTTATACCCCACATGCTTTGACTCTACAAAGTTTCTCTACAATTTCAAAACCTTCAAACACTTCATTTACGCAACGTGACTTGTGTCTCATTTATGCTTCTAGTATATACTCATGGTTTGCTCTAGGTTATTCCGTAATCTTTTTTTTTTTTTTTTTTTCATTACAACTTTCTCTCTAATTGGACCTCTCTGATTTGTTTCTTGATCCATGAACTTATTTTTTTCTTGTTCAATTGTAGCATCAATTTTATTTAACAAAAATGAAAGGTGTGTGTTATGTTTGATCTAACTTGTGTGTCGATCTCTATTTCATTCATTGTAGTTATCGTATATTATTAGTCAAAGACATGATAATAATATTTATCATTATATGTGTAATTTTAGTTTCATATATTTCTTTTCCCTTATAAAATGGTATTACCTTATGTAATAGAGTTGAAAACTTGAAATCTTATGCAAGATGGCTAGGTCCATGCATGACTTATTATACCAAAAGGGGTTGTCATCATAACACGTGTGGTGTAGAGTGCCATGCATGAAAACATTTATGAGGATTGATTATTAATAATTTTGAGAACTCTCAGAATAACTAGGAATCTCAATGCCTAATAATTTTTAGTTCATGATCATATTAGGCTCTTATGACATCATAATTCCAAACTTCTAATATCTTTTCAACCCAATATTTGAAGTGGCTGAACTTGAATTTTAAGTTAACCAAGGCATGTACTTATGCAGAATGAACAAAAAAAATAAAATGGTTGAAGCAAAGAGTTCACAAAATTTACAGAGCATCCAAGATTTTACATTTTGGAAAAATGATATATACTAAAAGTCAAAGGACTTGAAAAAAAGAGGACGTGTGCGTTGACTTGGCAAGCTTCCACGTCAAGCAAGTTCATCTCAAAGCTCTTATGCAGACAATAGAATTAAAAAATTGGAGAATTTGCTAGGAAATCTTGTTGTCCTTAAAGTGAGATTTGCAGAATATCCACAAATTAATCAAGTCTTAGAAGCTACAGATCAAGAGGTGTGAATTTATAATTCAACTTATTAAAAAAATTTAACTATGATATGATATTTTACAAAGAAAAACCATTTTTTTTTAGTTAGGTACCTACAAATGGTTCTACTAGTAAAAATCATCAAACTACATGTGATCCCAACTAAAGGTGAGTTGAAATTTAATAATTAATATTTTGAGAATACCATTTTTGTTAGCATATGGTAGATCTTCTACTGTATCCATGATATCTATGTATGTATATGTAGTAAGTTGTAGCTTCCCTTTACTTGGTTGTTTCCTCCTTTTTTTAAGTCATGTATGCATCTAGACTTGTTGACTAAGAGAGTTTGAAATTTTTATTATCTTGAGAATTGAATCAAACTAAACAAGTTTTATTATGTTTTTCGTGTTCTAATCTAATGTTTAAGCTTTAGGTTAGGCCAAATTAGTCATGAGTATATTATGTAAACGTTATATTTGTATTTTCTACTTTATTACTTCATTAGGTTGGTAAGGTATTTTCTTATAGAAATGAAATATTAGATGATGGCAAGGCTTTAGCTGAGCTTGGTTTTGAGGTAAAGACATCTTCTTGCATATTTGCTTGATCATTTTACATATTTATTGTTGACTTAGTTCATGAATGTGCAGATCGGTGACTACTTGGATGTGGGTATTCTGTTGGTTATTATGGATGTTGTTCGGATACATAAATACTCGTGTTTGTTTTTGTGATTTTTTTATTTTACATGAATGTGACTATTCTATTGGTTATTGTAGATGTTAGATATCATCTCAACTTTCTTAGGTGTTTTGGGATATATAAATACTCTTGTTTGTTTTTGTGATTATGTGATTTTACATGGAAGCCGTTACTTTGGTTATTGTGGATGTTGAATATCATCTCAACTTTGTTAGGTGTTTTTGAATGCATAAATACTCTTGTTTATTTATGTGATTATGTGATTTCACTAGGTAATGACCTTTGTCCCCTTCACCCTTAAAGAGAGGAGTTTAATCCACATTTGTCAATTTTCAACGTTTGCTGAGTGTTTTTAGATTTTTTTTCTATGAAAATAAAGTTTATGAAATAGGCAAGTGAGTAATCTATGAAATAGACAATTAACTTAGATACAATTGATATTTGTTTTATAATAATAATAATAATATAAAAGCTAACGTAGAAACTTAAAACATCTCAATAGATAACGAGTAGCATGATTTTTTTTGTATTATGTGGTTTTTACTTTCTGAGACTATAATAACAAGTTAATAATTTTTACCTATAATCTTCAATGATAGGTACAAGTTAATAATTTTTACCTACAGTTGGAGGTTATAAGTACAAGTTAATATTTTTATTTATCCACATTGCAAATTGTAGGAATCACATAATATACTGACTGTTAAATATAACTGTAGGTGAAAATAAATGAATAGGTAAAATCTATAGTGATAGAGTATTTTCTATCATTAAATGTCCCTTCAAAATTGACGGCCAAAATATCCGTAGGACAAAGTCTATAATACATTTACTTACACATTTTTAAATTCTAATGACAGATACCATCAATAGAAAGCACTCAAAAAAAAGGTTTAAGAACAGCTTATGAACCAGACACCTGGGTTGCAGAGGTTAAATGAAGAATGCACCCACAACTTCAAAATGGGGAAGATGTAAGCAATTTCATCAAGAGGAATTTATATTTAAAGAGGGATACATAAGTAATTTTATAAACATATCAATTACACCTTGTCATTTCATTTTTGTTAGTCTACATACCATCCAATCTATTATTATTAGACTAATTCTAGTGGTCTTCTTCCATCATATATCCATTAAATTGGGCAGAAATTAAAAACGTTTTAAAGGAAATGATCTATCTGGTTCCGTTCTATTTCATTGAAGGTTTGAGAATTTTAATAATAAAATTTATTAAAAATCACTCTATTTTACTCGTTACCACCATCCTATCAAAGTCTAAAACGAAAAAGGAAATGTTATAAGGTTTCGATTATACATAATTGGACTAAATTGCAGGGAATTAACTTATTTATATTTTTCAAAATAGAAAACTCCATAATCTAACCTATTTAGTTGTGGATTTTTCCATTAGATATCATTTTGCTTATTTTAATAAGATAAGTTTATAATTTTCCAAAATTGACTACATTTTCAAGTAATTTGAAATGCACCATTATTAGTTCTCTGGGAAAAGAGGGAACACAAATTCTACTTCCAATAGTGAAAAGATTATAGCATGTTTGATTACTTTTTCACTTTTTTTATTTTAAAAATTATTTTCTAAAATAATTCCATCATTCAATATTAATTTCTCCTCCCAAATTTAATAAGTGTTGAAAATTATTTATTATACAGGTGTTTTTTTTTTCTTATAAAAAAAACTGAGATTGTTTTCTCATCTTTTTTACTTTCTTCAAATGTTATATTTTCAGGAAGCAAACTTTAGAAAACAGAAATGATTCTTATAAAGGGACAAATAAAAATTAGAAAATAGAATACTGTTTTTGAAAACAGTAAACAGATAAGCCTAAAACTCCTCTACCCAGTACTAGTTATCAACATTCTTATAAAGTTTAAACTTTCTTTTTTCTATTTCACCGTAGGAGCTGTAATGTTGTCGATGTTTTATATCTAACACCAAACATAATAGAGAAAACCCAAGTAATTAATCAAATAATTCAGAGGAAGCTATTTAGTGCTATATATTATTTTATATACTAATTTATAGTCAATTGTTTTTTCTTTCTTACACACTATATACATACATAAATTAAAAGATTTTCAAGCAGATTTTTTTTTATGAAGACAAATTATTATATCACAAAACACAGACAATTTCATTTTCACTCTTTAATCCACGGAAAAAAAATGTGTTTTTCTGTTTCTTAATTTATATACCTGCTTCATATTATAAAAATGATAGTAAATATGCAAATTGTTAAGTTCATTAAATTCAGTCGTTGGTGAACACTAAATTAAATTTATTTTTAGATAAATAGAAGTTTCGAGCGTGCTTCTCTACTAGGGAATTCCAAATCATGCTATCGCGTGATTGTACAAAATGAACAAGATGAGTGGACAAAATTTTGCTTTAAACTTACACAATTATTTTGTTTAGTAAGCACTAACAATACGCATCAAAAAACTTAATTAGGTAATATATTATTTTGTCTAGGAGATATAGATAATACGACTGACAATTATGCAGGTGATGTGAAACCATTAGTGCAGGTTTATATAAAAAAGAAACCAATGGAGAAAAAATATTGGTAGTGGGTAGCTGCTTAGAAAGGCTAATCTCTTTATTTTTTTTTTCTTTAACAAAAAACAGCATTTGATTTCTCAGAAGTAACAATAAAATAAATAATATCAATCTTTAATAAAAATAATAAACGATTATTAAATTTTTTTAGCAATGATTGAGATTATTTACTTAATATTTTAAAGTAAATTACTTACTTTAAAGATTCTCACATATATAGCTAGCTAGTGCTAATCAATTGAACAGAAGACTACAGAAAGATGGCAATAAAAACCAGGCCACTTTCTATAATATTTATGGCATGGTATATGTTTTTCTTATGGTGGATTTGATATAAACTGTAGTCATAGCCTAACTATTATAATTAAGAAACAGCCATATATATATATATTTAAAATGGCTACAAAAAAGATAGTTGAAACTTGACATAGAGCTTGCAGGTGTGAATCAAAAGTTCCAACTCCAAAGAAAGGAATGGTTAGAAAAAGTATCACGATCATCATCATCACCACGTTCAATTTCATCTCCATGAAAAAGTAGTGGAGTTTGAGTGGGACACAAAAACTCACTCGGGTGCACCTTGTCTGGCCCAAAATATAAGCCAAAATCTGAGCCATTCAAGTCATCCAACATGTTCAAAAATGTCCAATCTGTGGTGTCCCAGTCCCCTTGTTGGTCCACTTGCACATGATGAGTCACACCATCATAAATAGGAAACGTGCTTATCTCTCTCATTGTGTGGTTGGACTTGGACTCGTCACTTTGTGAAGACTCCAACGATCGTTCTTGTTCTTGTTCATGTTCATGATCTTTGTTTGCGAATTTTGCAGCTACTTCTTGAATCTCTTGATGAGAAAGAGGTTGTCGCTGGTCACGTGACACCATCACATTGATTTCCAAATGTTGAGAAGTGTCAGGGAAATTGAAGCTGGCGCTTTTGCCACGTAGGCAATAAAGCGCGGCGTCGAATGCCCTGGCGGCCTTCACTTGGGTGTCATAGGACCCCAACCATATGCGCTCGCGGCTGTTGGGAAGCCTAATTTCAGATACCCATTTGCCCCATTTTCTCTTCCTCACCCCTTTGTACATCTTACAACTGCTAGTGTTGGTGTTCTTAGTGGAAAATGAATCATTATTACTAGAAGAAGATGATGATGAAGAAGAAGAAGAAGAAGAAGAAGAAGAAGAAGAATAAGAATCGACACTAGCCATGGCCGGTTTCACCATGTCTATGTGTGTGTGTAATATGTGGTTTTTGGCAATGGTGTATTTAGATGTGGCTTTCTAAGATTGTTGTGATGATTAAATTTTGATGGAAATTGACGGCGGAAGGGTAGAGAGCAATGTTATATAGCGAGGAGGAGGTGAAGGTGCTCAACCATTTTGAAGCTCTAAACGTGTTGTTCAAAAGAGCGTAAATTGAGTGTGGGCACGTGGCCAAATGACCACGTGAGAAAATTTTAGGCCTGAAGTTGATAAGGTTGTATAAATATTTTTTTCATTTGAATTTGGAATACCTAAAATACTAAGTGAAACTTAGAGTGAGAGAAAAACAAAAAAAGAAAGATACAGATATTATAAATGATATGATGTAATAAAAAGTATACAAAAAATAGTAAGTGTTAGATGTTTAAAAGTAAAAGATGTTGAAGTATAATTTTTCTGCTGTAAAAAAAGTATCATTTTTCTTGAATTTAATATCCATGCATTAACTCATCTCCGCGCTTGGTCTGCACACATAAACAGTACCTCAAAAACTAAGGTGTGTATTTTTCTTCTAATAAAATTTTACACATAGGGTTAAAATTTAAATTTTGCACCACTTAATTAAAGAATACAAGTAATTAGTACTTGCACTAACCAATATTAGTACCATATAGTCCTTTTTTTCTCATATATAGTTATATTTTTATTTTTAGTTTTTAAGGAGTATACAGAAAGGGAGAAAAAAAAAATGAAACCGTGCAAGGAAGAACAATATATAGCACAAAATTGAATATATAAAAAACAAAATCAACTTAAAAATATTCTAAGTGTTTTATTTTAAAATATAAATAAAGATACTGGTTTTGAAAACAACTTCCAAAAGCTATTCTTATCCTATATCATACTTGTTATTTTATTTTCTATTTTAAAAATAGAAAAAAAAATTATTAACTTTTGCACGTCCGTTTTCTTGTACATATTTTTTTATATTATCTTTTTTTTTTATTTCTTTTTTATGGCATTTATCTCTCTCATTTAT
>JAMLFT010003878.1:0-20942 GCA_026544285.1 Pachyrhizus erosus | reverse complement strand
TTTATGTTTTCACTTTTTTTATTGATATAATCCATTTTAATTTTTTAAAAATGTTTCAACCTTTTAAAATCATTTTATTTAAGTTTGAACACCTTTAACAAAGAGAAAATGACATAAATAAACTAATTACAATTAAATTATTAACTATAATAACGATATTTTTAAAATGTTTAATTATATTTTTTGTCTCTCATGTATCATAATTGTGATATTTCGATCCCCAAGTTTCGATTGCATAAACTAAGTCTTTTAAATAGTTTAATTGTAAGATTTTGTCCTATTTATCATTCTTCCATTAAATATTTAACAAATGTTGCTAATATAACACTGAATAATGACATGTAAACTAACATGTTACATGCCACATATGTCAATTATGCTCAATTACAATTTTGATCCTTCTACAATAAGGTATCATAATTGTATTTTTTTTAATATTAAATTAATAATATATATCATATGTTGCATTTTAGTCATTTATTAGGTATCATTTTTATTGAAAATTAGTTGTGCACTTTGTCGCTTAGGTCTTAGTTTTGCATTTTTCTTGTTGTTTTCATCTTGTTATCAAATTTGTTATGTGTTTGGTGTTTTTATTAATTGTAAGAGCTATTTTGCTTGATTTTAGGTTGCAAAAAGATCCTTTTTCATGCATATTGGACCTTGAGAACCAATCCTAGCAGTTAGAGGCATTTTGGAGCTAAAAAGGTGACAAAACAAAGTTTTTCCAAAATTTGCACAGGCATGACAATATTTTGCACACCCTTGCAACGTTCAAAAAGTGTAGAGTCCCACTTGTTTGAGATCTACACGAGCACGCCAAAATTTTGCACACGTGTTCTAGTAAAATTTTATCTCTTTATTTTATGTTTTACTAAGAATTGGGTTTATTCCTGTTTGACTTGTAGTTTTAAATAGAAACCTTTTGTTCAAATCTAGGTTTGTACCTTATATTTTGACAACTTAAAGAGAAAACTTAGATCCTCTTCTTCCACTTCTTTTGAATTGGGGTAGATGTTTTTTTTTTCTTTTACTTGTTCTTAGTTTTTATGTCTATGAGTGAGCAGTTCTCCTTGTTCTGGGATTGGGGTTTAACCTATTGACAATTGTTTATGTAAATTTAATTTCAATTGAGGTTATCTTTAATATTGATTTTTTAATCCTTCTCTTATTATTTTATATATGTTAAACACTTGATTATTGTTTGTATGATTTTAGATGCTCAAGAATGAACTAAAAGGTGAACTTATATGTTGGAGGCATAAGAGATGAACATAGGTTTTGATTCACAAAAGTAGGATTAGTCCTAAGTGGGCACAATGAATTAGTAAAGAGCATAAAGGGTTTAATTGAATAGAGCATCATGACAGTAGGGATAAATTCAGTTAGACACATTTTTGTTTCTTAAAAGAAAACAAAGATTATCTTGGATTAATTTAGTTTTCTTGAAAAGAATGAAGATTGCCTTAGATTAATTTGCCATTCAAAAAGAAATAGAAAGAACCTTAAATTGGTAGATTAATTGAAGAAGAGTTTTGGAGCGAAACTTAATCTTTGAATTATCTAAATATTAACTTACCTTAATAATCTTCTTTAGTTTTAATCTTTTATCTTGATTACCTTTTATCTCTATCTTTTGTTATTTTTTATTTTTGGCATCTTGGGGAATGATCCTAACACAAATAATAAGACTCTAATTTTTTTTTAGAATTTAAAAAGTCAATTTCTTATTTTAGTTTTTTGGCCAAAAGGAAGAAGACATTGGTTGGACATGCATCTCTTGTTTGAGCATGTGCCACTGTTTTGAGTATAACTTGATATCCAACTACTGGATTGGATCGAAATTTGTTTTAAATGAAACTAGAAAAAAATTTCATGAACTTTTCTTTTAGGGTCACTAGGAAATAAGTTGAGTACAAGGGTCAGATCGAACATGCACAATAACCCTACCTATTTCAATTTTTTCGCTGACAATGCTCAAATTTCCTTGAAACTATATTTTTTAGCTAATCTTAATTGAAATATTTTTATATATCTAAAAACTATACAGGCTAAGCTTTATAACCATATATCACAAGTTCATTTTCAAGTTTGTTTTCATTTTTAAATGATTTTGCTAAGGTAGAGACATTGCATTAGTTGTTTGTCTCACGGCTCTAGAGGAACATCCTCAAAGATAAAATTATTGGGAATCCTAGAAAATGAGTTTGGGGCCAAAATTTACCTTGTTGGAAAGATGTGTATGAACTTTAGGGTGTAAAAATAACAACTACAATCCACTTTGGGAAGACCCCAAAAAGTGCAAATTACTAAACTGTAGTTAATAAAAATGAAAAATTGAGTTTATGACCTTTGTTGATTTTTAATAATTTGTATAAATGTTTTGTTTGAATAATGTGATACTATTTTGGAAAATAAAGTCAAAGAATTTTAAGTCTATATAAAAATATTACATTTTAAAAATGGTTTGTTTTTTTTAATTTTTGAACAACTTTTGGCCTTGTCTATTGGAATAGTACCTAAGTGTAGGCTAAAAGAAGTTTAGGAAAATAATTATTGGGAATGGTATAAAATGAATTAGAGGGAAAACTTTACCTCTTTGGAAAGATAAATTTGTTGGAGACACACTGGAAAAAAAAACCAATAAATATGTTTTGGAAAGGTCTTAAAAAGGACAAGTCTTTAATCGGTGTCGCTTTTTGGAGACATTTTGACCTACTATCCTTGTGTAATTTCTAGGAATTTTTGTAGATTTTAATCATCAATTGTGATGACATTTCAAACAATAGACTAAAAAAATCAATTGTATATAAAAACTTTACACTTTAAAAATCTTTTATCATATGGATTTTGAGTTAACATTTGGTCTTGTTCTCTAAAACCAAAGTGAGAACCAACACATTCAAATTTTTGGAAATTTAACCACTTTTCAAATTGAATTGCTTGTATGATTCATTGCATAAATCTTGATGTATTGTCTTATGGCCTTGAACTCTAATACTTGCGAAGTACGAATTTCGAGCAATTATCTATAGGATTTGTTGATCCTGTGAATTTTTTGGTTGTGTTGTTTTGTGGCCTTGGACTCTAAGACTTAAGAAGTTTAAATTTCAAGCAATTATATATGTGTAAATTTTATTTGTAGAATTTGATGATCTTTTGACTTTTTGGCGTGATTAAATAGGTAATACATAACATTTTTCTTGGTGTGGTCATGAAGACTTATAAAAAAGGAACTGTGACAACTAAAACTTTGTTATTTTTAAATATTTCATGAAATAAAATGAAATAAAAACATTTTAGAATCAAATAAAAAGGGTATTTAAATAAGTGTTGCAAACTAGAATTTAAGACATTACAAAAGTCCTTAACGTCCAGGCTAAACTTGTCATACCCTCAAGGCCCTAAAGGTCCCATTTGTCGTGATGCATGTCATATCTCAAGGGAACACTTGTCCCACTAGACTTGTCATCGTTTACAATGAGCTCATCCTTGCCTCTAACAAGTTAGGTCATTCACTATTAAAATACCACTCGAGCCCATTCTTGTCATCTCATAGGATAGGTCACACTTATCTCAATGGTATCTGAATGCATCTCATTATGAATTTCATTTACAAGACTTATGCAATGTGAATACATTCATAAGTTCATAAGAAAATTCATTCTCAAGATCCCATATATTTTACACATCAATTATCACAAATCTTAGAATATACACTCACACACACACACACAGTGCAAGCAACTTACATCATGTATACTCATTATGAATCCTACATAGTATTATCAAAGTTTCCCTTAGATCTAGACCTTTGTCGTGTATAATCACAATATTTGGACTTATACTAACCCTATCAAGTTGATATTTATCTTGTTTGAAAGCTAAGACAATTATTTACAATTTTTATGTTGAATTTAAAGTCAAGTTTGATCATTTACTATGTCTAAAATTGAAAGGAACATGAACTTACTATCTATTTTTGATAACTTGACCTTTGCTCACTAGTTTTGTCATATCTTGATTTCTAGACATTATTTTGAGTGAAACTAAAGTCATTGGTTAGCTAACATCTAGGCCTATAACTCTTATGAAGACCACAAAGTCTAATTTTATCATTTTCTTCTCATTTTTATGTTCTAAGTTGAAGAACATTGTTAGGGAAATCAACATAGGTGTGTTGAAATTCAGCACGGTCGTGCTTGATACTTCTTTTATGAAAATTGGTAGCAAAAACATAAAAAAATCAAGCATAGTGGTGTGCTTTTAGCATCATCATGCAATCCTAGCACAATCCTTATAATTTTTTTTATGGTTTTGGTTGTTATACACTTATACACTTTTGATATCAATTTTTTTATATTATAATATTTATTTTAATCCAAATTATTTAAGAAACATTAATCTTAATCTCCAATAAATACATACTTAAACCTTTATAAAATTATATCTACAACCAATATTACTCATAAAATCCAAATCATGTTCACCACTTATTTAATAAATATCATATCTCACCACCATGAATCACTAAGACCCTAGCCCCAAATTTTTGCAAGTATATATCCAAAAAAAAGTTCCAAGTTTTCAATAAAAATTTAATTGAAATAAAATAATTAATTTAGTTTTAATATAATTTCTTAAAGGTGCTCAAATTCAAACTGATCCAAAATAAAATAAAAAATCATTGAAAAACCAAAAATTAAACCACACTGATATATTTTTGGGATTTGTTTGGATTTATTTTTGCATAAATCAAGCATGTTTGGTTTGTGGTTGATGTTTGTGAAACTAAGTCGAACCAAACCAAACAACAAATATTTATTAACTATATATAATAATATATAATATTTATCTTAACTATCTCTTAAGATCACTTATTTAGTTTCATTTTGTCTTGTAGTATTTGTATGTACAACTTAAAGATATATTGAATTAAATTATAATACATTCTAAGTGTAATTTGAGCTTAACTAGTGTGTTAGTTAGAACTACTAGTTTCTAATTTTTACTTCATGTAATTTTTAAATGTATATATTTTATATATTTACTAGTTTTTACTTCATATAAAAAGTCAAAACACATCAAACTTTTAAATATATATGAACTTATTTTTTCTATTTATAACCATTTTTAAATCTAATAGGTATTATTAATAAAAATACACAAATTTACTTTAAAAGATTTTGACATAATATTTAAATTAGGTTCTCAATATTAGATATTGTTATACACATATTTTTTTATTAGAAATTTGGACTAATGCCTAAATCAAGTTTTGAATATTAGGTATTGTTAGAATTAAATACACAATATTTTTTATAAGAGATTTTGATTATAATGCTTAAAGGTTTGAATATTAAGTATTGTTATTTTTTTATTTTTTTGATAAATAGGTATTGTTAGTGTCAAATAAACCATTTTTTTATAAAAGATTTTGTCTATGATATCTAAATCATGTTTTGAATATTAGATATTTAGTTTAATTAATTTTTTTATTTAAATTAAAAATATTTTTAAAAATAAAAAAAATTTAAAATTTAAAATATTAAAATTCACCAAAATCCATCTAAACTAACCACATAACATTGATTTAATATAATTAAAATTTGATAATAAATTCAAACTAAATCAAATCAAACTACTTACAATTTTTGTATTGGATTCGGATGACTTTTTAAATAAAAATGGACTCGAATTGCATGTTGAACACTCCTATAATTTCTATATAATCAAATTAAACTAAAAAAAAAAACAAATCCATTTTCTTCATTTTATGCCTGACACAACATATGAATGATTTTGGTGGGGCAAACATGCCCCTTTTCTCTAGACGTTGACGCACGCGCCTCCTTAATCCTTCTTCCCCTTCCCAAAGAAAGTGACTCCGAATTTTCTATCACCTTCTCTCCTTTCACACTCAAGCACGTTTTCAAATTCTAGCATTTCACGCAAACCCCAATTAGCAAAGCATTGGTGTACCCGCCCGCGCAATTTGTTTGTTTTGTTAACTTCTCTTTTGGATTTTGTTTACCAAACTGCTAGATTTGGGGTTCCTTGTTTGTCTTATTTTATGCATGCTGTGCTGGTAGAAGCTCTTGGATGAAGCTAGTTGTTGTTTCTCATAGAGGGTTATATAATCACTTTGTAATTTGATTATTACCCAGTTGGAGATTCTTGAATATCCTGGAAGGTAGTTCTATGTTTTTCACTCAATGCTGTGATTGGTGGGGTTGTCTGTTTTAGTTAGAACTTGTAATCTTGAATGAGGTTTTTCACTAGGATTTGCGGGGGTATTAGAGAATAGAGAGAATTTATTGGCAGATCTGTCAGAATTTGTAGGGTAACCATTGAGGTGCTTTATCAGTGCCATTTGGAAGGAAGATGGTTGGAAGCAATGGGAATGCACATTCAAATGGTTCTCTTTTGAATATAAATGGTGGCAGTTTAGAAGAGAAGGTTGATGAGATTCGCGGGCTTATTGGGAAAGTGGAGGGTGATCCATTGAGAATAGTTGGTGTAGGAGCTGGTGCTTGGGGTAGTGTGTTTATTGCTATGTTGCAGGAGGCTTATGGTTGTTTAAGAGATAAGGTTCTGATAAGGATATGGAGAAGGCCGGAAAGATCGGTTGACAGGGCCACGGCTGAGCACTTGTTTGAGGTGATCAATTCTAGGGAGGATGTACTGCGGAGGCTTATTAGGAGGTGTGCATATTTGAAATATGTTGAGGCTAGGTTAGGTGATAGAACACTTTTTGCAGATGAGATTTTGAAAGATGGGTTTTGCTTGAATATGATAGATACCCCTCTGTGCCCTCTGAAGGTTGTGACAAACCTGCAGGAGGCTGTGTGGGATGCTGATATCGTTATTAATGGGTTGCCATCAACGGAAACACGTGAGGTGTTTGAGGAAATTAGTAAGTACTGGAAAGAGAGAATCACTGTCCCTGTCATTGTATCCTTGGCAAAAGGTGTAGAGGCTGAATTGGGCACTGAGCCACAGATAATAACTCCCACTTTAATGATCAATCGAGCAAGTAAGATGCATTTACATTTTGTTATCTGCTTTATGTAGTGGTATGGGACTATGTGTTGATTGAGTGATTTTCACTTTAAAGTTTCCTTTCTTTCTATCTGCATTTCTGTGGAGCCTTTTAAAACATATGTAATGCTTAAGTTAGTCCTCTTTTAGTGTAATTAGTTTTTAATTTATATGGTTCTGACTAGACTAAATTTCCTGCTCCACTTTTGGTTTCTCTATTGCACTACCAAAATACTATAAACTTTTACCTGTTCATGGATACAGGCTTAGTTATATGATTTATTTACATGCTTGTGAACAAGGGAATACAACCAAGACAGATTTGAAAAGTTGAAACAAACATGGAAAGGCTGTCCATTGTCCTCAAGAATTCCACCAATTATAACCTTTCTATGGTGTCTTTTTAAAGTACCAATAGTCCCCAAATTAGTTGATGAAAACTTACCAGACCATATTCTGGTTTTCCCTTCTGCCTGTGTTTAGGCACGCATTGAGAAACTTGAGTCATTATTTGAATATGATATGGGAACTCTAAGACCCTGTGACAACTTGGTATCTTTGGTTTTCATTTACTTTTTTTCTTTCTTGTGGTTTTCTTCCTTGTTTGCAACTTTCCTTGGTGGATTTTCCTGCCACTACATAAAAGAGTTTGGCTGATGCATGGTCTCATTAGTTGAATTGACCAGTTTAGTCTGGTGTTTAAAACATTGATTTGAAGGATTTGTTCCTTAGATAATGAGGAAGTGATTTGTTGTACAATTGAAAATGAGGAAGCACATTTTGGAATGTCCAATTCATTAGGTGTTAGAAATGTAGAATATTGAAACATTGGACAGGATTTTACATCTCTTGCCATCTGTTAGGTGATTAAAGACAAGAAAATTTAATGAAGCTTGAAGATACAGGCTCCTTTGATGTTAATACCTTAAAATTCTGACTGACATTATTGCAACTAGGTGCTGCTATCTTTGATAAAGTAGGGTATTAGTGGACCACTTACTTCTTCTCTTCTTTCCTTGAGGTAATGTGTGATAGTTTGTTTGTTTGTGTTGTTTTAATTGCAATGGGTTTTTCTGGGAAAAGTTAAAAAGTTCTGACTCATGGAGTAGAAAGATGAGGCATTCAAACAATTAAGATCCTGCAACTCTTAAAGGCTATCTGAAAAAATTTGATGAGGAATCCTTGAAAGTAAAGTAGTACAATTAACTTACCTTTATTACATGCAGTTCAATGGAAAGTTCTTGACTTAGCATGCTTGGGTGTGAAATCATCCATTACAAGAGCCATTTCTTAAAATTATTGAATTTCATGATATTCGATTCTAATGTGGCATCTGTGTGTGCTTTCACTACTTTTGAAGCTATTTTATGCCTAACATGCACGAGTGTTGTCCATTTGTGCCTTCAAATAGAATTTTCACACATATAGAAATTAAAATTAAAATGAGTTTCATTTTTAAATCCAATAGTTTAAAATATGGGTTATATTTGCAGTATATCTTACATGGCTTTGCTGTATAGAATTTAGATGAGCTCTTGTGATTTTATTGTTTTTTTCTTTTATACCGAGACAAACTAAAACTGAATCCTTTTTCCTAAATTCTAATAATTATGCAATATGTGAATAACAAGATAACAATTAGAGCTTTTTCTTTGGGATGGAAATTTGTAAATTCACATAAGTTGAATCTCTCTGTTGTAATCCTCACATGCTGAGGGTTAGAACAAGCTGCTATACAGTGGATCATTTGATGTTTGATTGTCCTGTAACCCAAGATATAAGCTTGTTTCTTTCAATACATTGAGGTTTTGTTTAATAAAATTTAAAATGTGATTTCTGTTCTTATATACATGTTTATAGTTGATACTTGATACCATAGGCATAATTATTTGTTTATTATCACTTTTTTGGCAGTCAAAAGAAGCTTATGTAATTAAACCTTATAATAGCAGAAAATTTTCCCTTAAGAATGAAAAGGTAATGCAAAGGAATTATTATTTTTGAGGTGGGTGAGTCTTAATGTGCTTTCTCTTAATTCTTTGTTTATGACAAAAAAAAAAATATTGATATTCTTTCTGGAGTTCTTATTTTTATAACGGTGCATGACATCCATATTTAATCAAACTCCCATCATTGCCTGATTTCCTTCCAGCTGGAGTTCCCTTGGAGAACATCCTTTATCTTGGAGGACCAAACATTGCCTCAGAAATTTACAACAAGGAATATGCAAATGCTCGGATATGTGGGGCAGAAAAATGGAGGAAAGCATTGGCAAAGTTTTTGAGGCAACCTCACTTTATAGTGTGGGATAATGGTGATCTTGTTACCCATGAAATCATGGGTGGATTAAAGAATGTATATGCTATTGGAGCAGGTAATTTCTCCATTTTTCTTCTTACATTGTCATTGCTATACATTGTACAGAACAACTTCATAGAATTTAGTAGGTAAATACTATTTTAAGCAGGAAATAGATAATATCCATTCTGGTTTTATCGAGGAGATCAGGAGAAAATATTGTCTGTATTGGATCTTTGCTTGTTGCTCATTCTATCTGCTTTACTGGGATTGTTATTATTTGAATATAGATGGGGGGGGGGGGGGGGGAGAGAGATGCAGGTGAGAATGGCGAGTCATCCAGTGTTTTTTTAGCATTGTGTGCACAATTTATATTTAGACATCCTTCTCATTAGATAGTAGATGTACTAGCGGCAAATTTTGGCTAGAAGACATCCAGTGTTACTTTTTGTCTTTTTCCGTGGAAGAGTCTAGTTTATTGTATTTACTTTTGCCAAATATCATTTGGGATGTCTCAGAAACTAAATAATATAAGATATTTATATGTCTGAGTGGTGCTTGATGTTTTGGACTTCTAATTATTTTTCTGCCAGTTCATGAATCCTCTTTTAATACTGTCAAATCTGATGTATTCATGGAATTTCAATTTAACAGGAATGGTAGCTGCTCTAACAAATGAAAGTGCGACCAGCAAATCAGTTTACTTTGCTCACTGTACTTCAGAGATGATTTTTATCACTCATCTATTGGCAGAAGAACCAGAAAAACTTGCTGGGCCACTTTTGGCTGATACTTATGTAACCTTGTTGAAAGGTCGAAATGCGTGGTATGGACAGAAGTTGGCCAAAGGGGAATTGACCCTTGAAATGGGTGACAGTATCAAGGGCAAGGGGATGATTCAGGTATATATTTTGTCCATTCAAATTTCAACATGCTCATGATTCAGGGATAATGGTCGTATCTTGCTGTCTGATAAGAAAGAAGAATTAGGGCATAAATATACATTTGGTCCCTGAAAATATGTTATCTTTATTATATTAGTCTCCAAGGTTTTAAAAAACTGACTGCGACTGTGATTTCAGCTGTGATGTCAAGGTTTTTGGGGTCATCACAATCACAATTGTGGCTGCATCTGCTGCATCTATTTGCAATTTCTTGCAATATCAAGGATTGCAATGAAACTGTGATTCGGATTGTGATCTCAGTATAAAACCTGGCTAGTCTTTATTTAAAGTTTTTATTTTAATCCTTAAAATTTACAAAACCATGTGCTTTTACCTCTTCATGACTGGTAAGGGACTAACATGCATTGCTTTTGTTAAAATAGGAACTGAAAATAAATAAACTAAAATTGGAACTGAAAATAAATAAACTAAAATTGGAACTGAAAATAAATAAACTAAAATTGGAACTGAAAATAAAAATTGATTATGAACGAAGGCTCTGTTTGGATAAACTTTATAAGCATTTATAGAAAAAAAAAAAATTGAAAATGAAATAAGCTTCTCCCATATTAGCTTATGCAAAGGTGAATATCAGCTTTTTTTGTAAAGTTAAAATTCTTCTCCTGTAAATACTTATAGAGAAATTTACCGAATAAGACATAAAACAGAATTGAAAGTCATATTTTCAGGGATCAAGAATGTATTTTAGTCAAGAATTGAAGATAATAGAATGTGTGTTTTGTAAGTTTGGACATTGCTGTTTGTCAATGATTATTTTGGTTGTGTTGTAGGGAGTCTCTGCTGTTAGGGCCTTTTATGAGCTACTTAGCCAGTCCAGCTTAAATGTCCTAAATCCTGAAGAAAACAAGCATGTAGCCCCAGTGGAGCTCTGTCCCATCTTGAAGATGTTATACAGAATATTGATAATAAGGTAACACTAACACATTTTGCTACCGCTTTTTTAACCTTTGGATGAGAAAAAGAAGAGAAAACTGAATTCAATTGTGAAACAACATTTTCAATGGTTTTTGTTGACCTTGCCTTCATCTTCAGGGAATATCCAGCCCAGGCCATTCTTCAAGCATTAAGAGATGAGACAATGAATGATCCCCGTGACCGCATTGAGATTGCCCAAAGCCATGTGTTTTATAGGCCATCTCTTCTTGGTCAGAAGCCTTAGAGTTTGTTTTTACGTTGTAATGTTTCAAACTGCAGTTTAACTCAATGGCACTAGACCCATGGATTGGGGTGCAAGTGCATTGGAACACTGATCTGAAATATTGACACACCTAGTCTCATCATGGGTTTGTTTTGGAAGTAAATTTTGAGATTTGGTAATGCTATTTGTAAATATCAGTGTATTTGTATATTTCTTTTTCTAATTCTCATTGTGTTTAATAATAAATTATCATGAATGGTAAGCTTTTGACTTTCATAATAATTACTTTTAAATTAATTTTTAATTGGTTGATTGTAAAATAACTTACATAATATATCAAAATTAATTTTTTTAAAAATGAAACACTGAGTGTGTGAATCAGCTGATATACTCGTGGTCTAATTTTAAAAAAATGATTTAAAAAATAAAAAATAAAAACACTTGAAGTTGGGAATACTGACAATAAAGGAAAATTTCATTATAAATTACCATTAAATCTGGTAGGTGTTCCACGTTCAAGTTGAGGCAAGGATTAGATTGTTAGTATTTAAAAGATATTCGTTTAGCTATTGTCCTAATCAGTTGTACGATCTAATATTATTATAATATGCACTTCGTTTACAATAATAAAAAAAAAAACATTTCTTCAAGTGTTCGAGCCTTTTATAGTTATCCAAATTAAACTTTGAAAATTCAAGCTGGCTACTCATAAATTTCTAATCATAAAATGGTATAATAATAGTTTAACATAGAGTCCACGACTCTTGGCTGTGTTTAAAATGGTATTCCCGATAAATTATACATTGGTCATTACCGTACAGATTGACAAGTTATATATTGGAGTGTGGAAATCAATGGATTTGCGCTTATTCAACCATACCAAAACTCTACAAGTCAAATAAGAAGTAATTTGATTTGCTTGTTAGACATGGATCTTCATTTTCATAAAATTATCATTGGTGTTGCATTTTATTTGAATTGAATTGATTCAGGTAGCATTTAGATTTATGGAAACTCTATTAGAATTTTGAAAATCACTTAACACTGTTAAGTTTTAAACTTATTTTAATGTAACTCATAAAAATATAAATTTTTTTTAGTTAGTGTAATATTAGTGTAAACTATTCACTAACTTATGTCAATAAATGATTTTTATTAATAAATTTATTTAACTATCTTTAATGAGAATAAAAATAAAAATAGGTTAGACTCTTGATGAAACTTATAACTTGACCTATTTAAAGTCTAATTTGTTTAATAAAAATGTTAGACTTGAATTTTTTTAAAAATCTATTTAGTTAAATATATTAAGTTTCAATTTATTAAAAAAACTTATTAAGTATGATAGATTGACTTGTTTATTCACTTAAATATAATAAAATTTAATATATATTATATTTTTATGTTTAATATTCTAATAAATTAATCTCATATCATAAATAAATAAATATTTGAGGTATATAATAAATTATTATTAAAATAAAGTTTATTTTATAACTTATTAATTTTTTTTAATAATTTAAACATTTATAACGATAACATCTAAATTAAATAAAATAAACTTGTTATCAATGTTTTTATAATAAGTATTTAAATAGATTAATAAGTGATGTCAGACTTTTAAAATAGATACGCTAAATTTAATTTTTTTTAATAGATTAATAGATTATATTAGAATTAAATTTTTATAATAGTTCAAACCTATTTATTTAAAGTTTAGTTTGATTTGACCCATTTTTATTTTAATTAAAAAAATGATATTTTTTTTCATCCAAAAACTTTGATACTTAAAGGATCTAGATACAGTCAAAATAAATTTATTTAGATTATATTTTAATTTATCATATAAACTCTCATCAATAATTTATTGAATAAATATTTTAAATTATTTACCTAAATGTTTAAGTAACTTTTGGATTCTAGAAGATAAAAAATAATAATTTAACTCATTTTTAGTGGAAAAATGAAATCAAAGACTGGAATGGGAAATCATAAGAAGTTTAGGAATGGGGAAAATGATACTGAATAAATGTGGTATTCATTATTTTGATCCTAATCATAAACTTATTGCAAGCATAATTATTTTACATCATTAAAAATGAAAATATACTAATTTTAATATAACAATTTTTTTACTTAAATATGATTTTAATTTCTAATAAATAGAGAAATCAAAATCACAATTCAATAATTAAAAAGAGAATAATATTGCAATTTAGTCAAAAAAAATTTACTGTAATTGAAATGATAAAAGAAAATCACTAAGTTTACCTGTAAGTAAAACATGTTTAAGTCTTTTAACTAATTTTAAAACTAATCTCAGTTCGATTTAGCTTAAATCCAAATACGTAGAAACATAAAGAAAAGAGAGAAAAATGTTGTTTGCATTTTCGCAAAAAAAATTCAGATTCACAGTGGGAACTGTGAAAACCCAAATCTAACGCCCAATTCAAAATCTCCATAACCTTCCTTCGTGAACCCTAATCGCTCGCTCGCTCGCTCGCTCGCTCGCGAACCATTACCTTTGCAACCTTCGTTCTTTTCGCGAAGCCACTTTCTTGACGAATTTTTGGGTCACGGTAAGAAAATTTTCCAGAAATTCCTTTTTTTTTTTTTACTCTTTTTTCGCTTTTTTTTTTTTTTTTTTTTTTCCAACGATGTGGTGGTAATTCTGTGAGTGCGATTGTAAATGGAACTCGAGGATGATTGACAAAATACACTCTTTCTTGAGTTTGACGGTTTTTTTTTTTTATCACTAGTTGGTCTTTCACTCTTTACCTTTATTTTCTGTTCATATTTGATTTTCAATTATAGGAAAATACTACTATTCCACGTGTATTTTTTTTTTCTGCAATTTTTGTTTGCTCCCAGGTCCAAGATTTTTCTTTGTAATATTTGGTCATATGAGTTTCCGTCATTTCTTTCTGTTATTGATGATTTTTCCATCTCAACTAGGAACTAAAAGGCCTTTTCGAAAGGTTAATGATTAACTTATGCATTTCTCAAGTACTTTAGTTGGTACTTATTTTCTTCAGCTACCCAATCACTGGCTTACAGGATAGTCTCACCAATTTTATTGTTTTAATGTTATTTTGTTATTTTGTCTTGTTACTAGGTTGTTGGCATGTTGCTGCTTATTGGATTGAGTTTTCTGATTGGATTTTCTTAGTTCCTACCTTTTTGGTGAGTTGGTACATAAGCGAGTTGGGGGTTGTTTTGTGCAATTTTGAAGCCAAGTATTCCTGCTCACAGATAACGTAGAACAGGTACGAAGACTCTTAGGACTAATTTTGTTTGAATCATTTAGATGCTTGTGTTGTGATGTGTTAGTGAATACCTCTTCTCTCATTCATTCAGATTCTCTAGACAATATTGAACATGATTAAAAAATAAAAATTCTTGTTCCAAATAAGGAGCGGCAAGTAAAAAGACCATTAACATTTCAAATCCATGTATGATATGATAGTCTGTATTTTCATGTGATGTATTTATTTGAAGTGTCACGGGATGCTATTTGATCTGATTGTGTATTGTATAGTCAGATTGATTGATATGTCTTACAAACTTAAAGTGCTGACCATGGAAATTCTTTTACAGACCCTGACTATATTTAATAACACTATGGCGGGTCTCAATAGAACCCTGCCAAATGGTCGGCAAATTCATCCATGAAAAGCTAAGTTATCTAACAAGTTATTCATGGTTTCACACTAATAATTTTTAATATAACTTGGATGTTGTGTTGCATTAATTTATATTCCAATAATTCAGTAGTGATATGTATAAAAAGGTACTCTGGTTAAACAGAGTTTTATTTTCTTTGTTTTTATTCTGACTTACAATATATTTATAATTTATTAGGGATAAGGCTTAGAAAATCTTTTGGATGTGAATGACTAAGTAATCTTGTGCTATTTTTTAATCTGTTTTCACGTGGACAAACCAGTTTTTGCAGGTTATAGTTAATTTCAAAACTGTTTCTGAACTGGTTTCAAGCCTAGACCAGTTCAGAACAAGATCTGAACTGTGGTTTACCGAAAACTAAACCTCTTAAGAAAAGTAAAACTGGTTTGGTTTTTCAAACTGCTATTTTACCTGTTTATTTTGGTTTAGTTTTCTGTACCAGTCCAAACCTGCCCTGAAAGGGTTGTTGACATCTATGATTCTTTGTTTTTAGCACTTTATGATTTTAAATTTATTTGATGTTATGTTATTTTTTATTATATGTTTTGAACACAACCCAGTGACTGAAAAGAGTTTTGTTTGTTATGTTAATGAAGGGTAAAATGGAGGCAGAGGTGGTGGAGGCAGAGCTTGTGTTGCCAAGCTACCTCAGTTTTAAGAGAGTTCAAATGTATGAGAAGTATCCGAAAGGCCAAGCCAGAGGCAGACACTGGAAACATCTTAAGCAGATTATTCAAGCCGAAAATTATCAGAATTACCCTCCCGATGAACCCAATTGTGAGCTATCACACCCGTTGTCTGTACTTTCTTGAGGCATTAACATAGTTGTTATCTTTTTAAAAAAAAAATTAAAAATAAACATCCATTGTCTGGATTTTCAAGGGCAGATCTTTGCCCCTACATCTGTTGTGTTGTAAGATTGTATTTTATGGCTTCGATTTAGTTGTTTATGAATGTTTTAGGGCAGTCTATCTCCAATATTTAGAGGGATTGAGCTGCCTTACTGCACTCTTGAGCTTCTTTACTTCCTCAGCCCTTCCTTCTTTTTTGGAGAATATGTTCTCCTCTTGTCCTTCCAAGTGTACAAAGAAAAGAATGTTAATTCTTTAATCTCAGTGTCAGAGGCTACTTACTGATTTCCAATTTTGATTATTTGTTTGTTTGTTATGTGTGTCATTCTTGTCAAAGAATATAAGATATATATTTTTTATTTGAATTATCTTGCAGATGTCAATATTGAGTCACCCCCATCTATGCATCCCTGCAAGAGAATTTGTGATATTACAGGCTTTGAGGTATGTAGTGATCTTTATTATTCTTGTTGAATTACATTTCTATGATCTGATCATTATTATTAGCCCATTGCACTATTTGGAATAAAATTGTTAGCTTTTTGATTTTAAATTACACTGTACTTCTTGTATGCAGGAGTTTGCTTAATTTCTATTTAAAAGATATTTCTCACCTGTTTTCACAGATTCTGAAAAGAATTATGTGTTATCTATTTCTTGTCATTTGTAAGTTGTCAAAATTGCAATCATGGGATTGCATGACTCTACGGGTTTTTTCACCCTCTCTAATCTCCGTGTTAGATTACATCTAGGATTGCAACTTTGTGGGATTCAAGTGAAATTGCTTAGCATACTCACAGGATTGTAGGCTCTTCCATATTTACTCACAAGATTGTAGGTTCTGCAATTTTTACTCATGAGATTGTAAGATTTGCAATATTTTCTGATCTGGATGTGATTGTTGCATCTGGGTTCGAGGGTTGGATTTTGCAACCTGTGTTGTTTGTGTTAGCATTTTATGTATTTTGTCTTAGGGTCTGAGCTTTATGTTTCTTTACTTGATTAGGACATTTTTAATTTGGAAAGTGGAAGTTAAGACATGATTCATTGTAGAATTTGGAAATGGAATGTCTTCAGCATGGCTGAATTTAAAAATATAAGTCTGGTCAAAGTTTAAATTTTGCATCTTAGTTGATACACATCAGAAATCAAGAATGATTGTTGTTGGAAATAGGTGAATAGTGATGTATTTGTATACTACATTGTTTATCTCCTTTTATAGTTCCTTTTATAATCCAAAGACAGAACAGTGCAAAATAATTCAACAACCAATACTAAATTCAGATAATGGGACAAACTGTATATAATCTTGCATGTCTCTAATCCTATTGAATTACAATTCTTTAAAATGATATTTTCATAATTCTGTCTGAATTTGTTTAAATGTTGTTCTAATGCTGTCTCATTGAGTAGCTTGTTAATTGAACTAGCTACATGCTAAAACAAGAATTTATGCATATATATTGGTGTGAAATGTGCTTTTGTCTCTAATTAATCAATTATAAATTTGATGATGATAATTATGCTTCTGTTTAATTAATTAATTATAAATTCTAAAATGTGCTCTTATAATGGGAAATTAATTAATTAATTTATGCTGCAGGCACCTTACTATGATCCTAGAACTAATCTTCGATATGCTAATGTTGAAGTTTTCAAGACCATCAGAACACTTCCTAATGAGTATGTTCAAAGATACCTAGCTCTTAGGAATGCAGCAATTGTTCTTAAGTAGTTCTGTCACTTTCTTGATTTCCTAGACACCTCACTTCATTCTTCGTCCTTCGTGTTCTCTTTTATCAATTTTTGAATGAAATTTTTTAGAATGTAATTTTACTCTTAACTATATTCTTTAACTCGTCTACTGTCTTGCCTGATAATTAGTTAATTAGTTGATTGCAAGATTTGTAACATTGTTGGTTGCCAATCAATGAAGTTGCATGTACAAAAACTAGTATTTTATTATATGTATTACAAATGATAAATATTTATTTATACATAATTATAATTGAAATTTATAAAATTAAATATTTTAAATATATAAACTATATTTTGGATTTATAATAAAAAATTAAATTGTAAGATTATTTTAAAATTAAAGTAGATGGTTGACAAAGTATACATATAAATATAAAACATAGTAGTTTGAGACAATGGAAAAATATTTTTATTTTTAGCTAGCTTTTGCATTTGTTATTGACAAATATTTTTGCATTTTTGGAGTTGACAAACGGTGTTAGAAAAATCAGCATGAACATGTTAAAATTGAACACATTTTTTTTCCTTCTAATGTTTCTTAAAGTTTCTAAAACTCATTTTAAGTCATAGAATTCAAATTCAACATATTTCTATCATTACTTATCATGATCATGCATTGAAATAAAAAATGGAATACATCTTACTTGAAAAGATAGAGAATCCACTTTTTCTTATATTGAAAGAAGTGATTTCTCGCAAAATAGAAGACAATTTTCACAATAATTTTTATCATGGTAAAATCTTGGGAATATTACAGGATAAAGATAAAAATTAAGCTTAATTATAATTTAATTCTTTTGATGTTATATTTGTATAATTTTGATTTTTCAAATTTTGATTGTGTAAATTAAGTTTTAACTATTTAAGTATTTTTGTCAAAAATCCGTTTATAACTTAAAATAAAGCCTAACTTGCTATTAAATAATATACATATTGTATATTTATTATTAAATATATAAAATAGTATAACTTATATTTTTTAATATATATATATATATATATATATATAAATTAAGAACCAGTGTTTTTATTAGTTTGCATAAAAAAATTATAAATAATCATGACAATGTGTCAATAGAAATGAGTTATTGTTATATGAAACTAGTTAGAAAATTATAAATATAAATTTTTTAAAAATATACTCATATCTAATTTTTAATGTAAAATCAAATAAAAAAAATTCAACTTTGTATTAAAAAACATGTTTTTTAATCTAAGACAACATTTTTTTAATAAAGACAAATCAAAATACAACAAGTTAAATTAGAATTATAAGAGTACTAAATTAGAACTCAAATTACATTTTAAATATTATTTTAGAGTTTATTATTGATAATAAGTTGGTGCAATATTGAATGAAGAGTGATTAAATAAAGAATAGAAAATTCAATTCTCACTTACCTAACTTTAAATTTTTTTTATTTTAACTCCACTATATATTTAATAATTGAGAAACTTAATCTACATAATTGGAACCTAAGGAACCAAAAATACACAAATGTAAAACTAGAAGACTAAACGTGAAATTAAATCTAAAAATTGTTAATTTTGAAAGTTTTGTATTTTCCACTAAGTCCACTATGTATTTTGATGCTCTTAAGGTTTGATAATCTCTTTTATATATATATATATATATATAGGGAAAGGAAAAAATTTATGAGGTTATTTTAACCAATGTGGGACTTGCAATATTTTTCATTGTTAATTAACATATTTTGTGATCAATTATTTCAAAAATAGAGGTCGATTTGAATTTATGAAATGTAAGAATGAATTATAACTTTATCATCAAACTTTCTAACTATAGAAATAACACTTTAATTGAATAAGTACAACTCAATATATAATGTGGGCTTTCTAAGATTTTCATCATATAATTCAATACTAAACTTAAATATTTTGTTAAGTTTTTTATTTATAATAATAATAATAATAATATATCTCTAATAAAAATAATTTAATATAATAAAATAACAAAGTCTTAAACATAATTTCCTTAAATTATATTCTTAATACTCAACTTAGATGTTACAATAGAAAAAAAAACTTAAAACTCTTCTAATTGATAAAATTCAAATAAAGTCATGTATATTTTAAAAATCATAAAAATAAATAATTATCATTAATTATAAAAAATAGATTTGTCAGTATTTTGAATATATATATATATATATATATATATATTCAAATAATTTTATGTTTACGAATGACTCATAACATTTTAACTTAGATAAATTTATATTTTAAAAATATTAATTTTATAAATATACCTATTTGTATATATCTTATTTATATACATAATTTTAATATTAAATATTAAAAAAATTAATTTATTTTTTAATTATTTATTTTCTTAAAAAAAATTATTTTTTTTTTTGTAAAAAAAAAGTAAATGACATTAATTAAAATATAAATATATGAGTATTTAAATTTGTAGATTATAATAAAAAATTAATAAAATAACATGTGTCATGAGTTTTAAATAAATAAACATTAAATAATTTTTAGAGTAACTTTAAGAGAATTATTTTTTATCTTTAAAATTTATTTTTTTTAAATCTAATGATTGTAATGAGTAATTTATTTTAACCATTAGATTTTAAGAAAGTAAATTATGTGAATGTAAAGTAACCAAAGGACTAACTTAATCCTTCTTTATTTTATAATATTAAAATTTTTGTCATTTTTATTTTTATAATGTTTTAATTCTACCAACTTTTTTTTTATTAATATGCATAAACTTTAAAACATATTTAAATAGAAAATTTTGTTGCAAAATTACTTTTCAGTTTTATATTAATATTTTCCCTCTTAATTGAAAAATAAAATTATAATAACATTGTCTTTGAGTTTTATACTTATTATATTTTTAAATGTTTCACAAAAGATTAGAAAATAAAAAAAATTTAATTTTAGTTTTTCACTTTATATAATATGATGTGACTTAATTTATCTAATATATAATATACCCTATAAATTGCATACCATCTGTAGCTTTCATGGTTGATTTCATTAATTATAAGAAATAAAATTTAATTTAAATAATTATATACATAAATAAAAGTACAATCTATCTTAAAGTTTAAATAATAAAGTTTAACTTAACATATAATAAAGTTTGAAAGTTTTTAAAATTATATTATTATAGAATTTAATTTGGTTACTTAAAAAGTATTTTATAAAAATCTAATAGTTAAAACTAAGGAT
>JAMLFT010003877.1:6234-20944 GCA_026544285.1 Pachyrhizus erosus | reverse complement strand
GTACTAATATTTATTAAGTTAAATTATATTTTTAATTCTTTTATTTTTTAAAAAAAATTAATTTTTTATATTTTATTTTCAATAATTTTAGTTTTTATTTTAAAATTAAACTTTTTATTATTCTCATTTATAATTTATTAATCTTATTATCATGAATAGTTGATGTGAGAAATCTAATAATTAAATTAAAATTATATATTTTTAAAAATAGAGGATTAAAATTACTAAAAATAAAATAAAAAATCAAAATTAAAATTTAAAAAATAAAAAATTAAAATTATAAATTAATCTATTTATTTATTATACATAGAAAGTATTAAATTTATTTTACATTTATATTTAAACATTTTAAAACATTAATAGAATTTATATAATACATTCACAGCATATCCTTAAATACATACAAACAAGAATAGAAAAGGGGTTTCTTTAAACGCCGTCGTTGGCATCGCCGCCCACAAGAAAAACAAAAGCTCCACACCGCAACAACAACAACAAGAGATAGAGAGAGAAAGAAAGAAATTAAGAAAGAGAGAAACAAAACAAAACACGTTGAATTGAATTCTCAGTTTTCTAATCTCATCCCTTTTTGGACCCCAACAACACAACAAACCCTCTCTCTTTTTCTCTCTCTCTCTCTCTTTCGTTCTTTCTCTCTGTAACGAAACCCTAACGAAGACCTTCTTCATTCTCCTCCGATTTCAATCCCATGCTCTGATCCCTTACCACATAGGTCAGTTTTATTTTTTCTATTAATTAATTAATTAATTAATTTTTTATTATATTTAATCATTATTTTTGCATTCGAGAAGCTTCGATTCTTGTTCTTCTTTTCTGTTTTGCTATAAAATCTTTGACCTTATTGGTTCTGATATGTTGTATTGTTGATGGGTTTTGCAGATCTGGTATTGTCTTCGTTTTTTTGTTTTGCATTTTTTTATTTCTTGATTTTGTTAAATTACTCTGCGAGTTGGGGGATTTTAACATTCGAATTTGTGCAAATCTTATTATTGGAGTTTATGAAATTCTTGGGGATTATGAAATTGAGGTCTATGATTTGTTTTTTTGGGGTCAATGTTATTGAGGGGCTTCCGATCATCGTTGTTGTTGTTTCTTTTTATTATTTTTTTAAAATATTGTTGCTTTTTTCATTATCTGATCGCGGATTATGCTGATTCGTATGAATGTTTACGATTTGTGCTGTGTATTTGTTTTTTTGTGTGGGTTCGGTTTTTGGTGCCTGAGATTTTTCATCAGAGACAATCTTTCTTTAAGAAGTCGAATTAGTCGGTGTTTTTTACTGGATTTTTTTTTTTGAGTTGAAGTTTGACTTTCAGAGGGTTTAGTTATAGTCATGTTTTTATAAGAGTTTTTGTGCCTGTATCTTGTTTAATTTGGTCTGTGGTTGGCTTTGTTCAAGTATATCATCGATGTGTTTTGCCGGAATTCAGTTTTCAGTTTTATTTTCAAAGGGTATGGATATAATGATATATTATTAATTTGATGGGAGGCCAGGGTAGTATGTGATCAGTTTGCTTGCTAACTATTCTATGAATCATTGAAGTGAGCTGTTTGTAATTGTATAATTTATTTTTGCAGGTTTAATGTGATTTGAGTTTGGTTAGTCAAGAAATAATTGATGGATGATGATAGTAGAAATGGATAAAATGTCTGCTCCTTCATCAAGGGAGCGTGCACAACGCCTCTATGAAAAGGTATTCTCCCTCCCCCCCTCCCCCTCCTCTTTTTTGGCCATTCACTGTGCTGGAAACCTTAAAAAATATATGAACAAGCAATGATTTTTTGGTGTAAATTTTTTAGAATCCTTCAAGCTAATCGTAAGAGGAATTTGGCTAATTTTAGTTGATTAAAATGCTCTGTTGGTATTGTGGCTATGTCAAAATTTTCAATTTGAAGCTTTACTGCTTTGCTATAATGTTGAATGCTATTCCTCCTCTGATGTTTTTTAATGATTTTAAAATTTTAGATTTTATGAAGTTGAAATTGGGTTACTTACTGAATCGGTAAATGTCTTTTTTCACAAAAATTCCTCTAGATAAAAGTGACCATGTGAAAGACAAGATAATAAATTGGCACTAAGTAAGAAAATGACAATTGGCACAAATCAGTGAATTGAACTGCTACTCTGTAGATCTATTTTTCAAAGCTCTAGTATTTAATTGTTAAACTCAAATGAATAAAATATTTATTAAGAATTTTTAATGTTCTTGGACTGTCACTTGCTAAACATGAAAAAAAATGACTACATTCAAATGAAAAATTTAGCAGGACTATTAACTTGTTATTTTCCATGGTTTTCTTGTTTTTAATATTGATTTACATGAGCAATTTTTTCTGAGATGAATGCTAGAGGTCTGTTTGGTAACATTACAATTATTTGTTACTCAGAACCTTGAATTGGAGAGTAAGCGTCGGAGGTCAGCTCAGGCGCGGGTCCCATCAGATCCAAATGCTTGGCAACAGATGCGTGAGAATTATGAAGCAATAATTCTTGAGGATCATGCTTTCTCTGAGCAGCACAATATTGAATATGCTCTTTGGCAGTTGCATTATAAGCGGATTGAGGAGTTTAGGGCATACTTCAGTGCTGCTCTTTCTTCTACAAATGCAAACTCATCTCAGGGAGTGAAAGGCCCTGCGCGACCTGATCGGATAACTAAAATAAGGCTACAATTTAAGACTTTCCTTTCAGAAGCAACTGGATTTTACCATGATCTTATTACAAAAATCAGAGCTAAGTATGGTCTTCCTCTTGGTTACTTTGAGGATTCAGAGAATCGGATTGTGATGGAGAAAGATGGAAAGAAATCTGCTGAGATGAAGAAAGGTTTAGTAGCTTGTCATCGTTGTCTGATATACTTGGGTGATCTTGCTCGTTATAAAGGAATGTATGGTGAAGGTGACTCAATAAACCGGGAGTTCACAGCAGCTTCTAGTTATTACTTGCAAGCTGCATCTCTTTGGCCTTCGAGTGGGAACCCCCATCATCAGGTTTTTGGCAGTCCTGCATCCATTGTGACTTTTTTATGGTTGCTTTATATTTTTTACTTATGTTTCATAGATCTTATATTCCATTTTAATGGTTCTGTTTTTTTTAGCTTGCTTTGTTGGCTTCATATTCTGGGGATGAGCTGGTGGCTATTTATCGGTATTTTCGTAGTCTGGCTGTAGATAGTCCATTTACAACTGCAAGAGAAAACTTGATAGTTGCATTTGAGAAGGTAATGTGACAATGGTCCCAAGGTTTTGCTCTTGTTATTGCTTTAGTAGTTTGTGTTTTGTTCTTTGTTTTGGCTTGTTATTCAGCCTTTATCTTTTTTATATCTTGATTATTGCTTGCTTGCATACTAAAGTATTATTATGAGAATGAGATTCAGTCATTCTTACTCTTAGTGTTTGATGCTGAAAAAAAAGTGCGTTAAAAAATGGGATGTTGTAAATTTAAGATTGATTGCTAGTTCAGAAAGTCATGTTATCTGTACACATCTTAGACGGTGTTCATGCATGTATTTTGAGTACATATTTTTATTAGTTTGGTGGTATAAACAACTTTAAAGAAACATGCTGTGAGAGGTAGTCGGTGTTATTTATAGTCTGTGATTCTTTTGGAGCATTACATCAATAGTTATTCTAATTAGCTATTGTTATAATCCATGATAGAATCGTCAAAGTTTCTCTCAGCTTTCTGGTGATGCCAAAGCTCTTGCAGTCAAGGAATCCTCTGGGCGATTAACTGGCAAAGGAAGAGGAAAAGGGGAAGCAAAACATGCAACAAGGGGTACTGGTGTTGATGCCAGTCCTAAAACAGGAGCATCCAGTATACAGGAAACTTATAAATACTTCTGCACCCGCTTTGTCCGTCTTAATGGAATCTTGTTTACACGCACAAGGTGTTTGTTCTCAACATTTTCTCTCTGTATTTTTACTGATGATTCATATGTTCTTCTGACTTTTCCCCTTTGTTTATCAAATAACTTGATAGCCTTGAGACTTTCACTGAAGTTCTTGCTGTTGTAAGCACTGGCCTGCGTGAGCTTCTGTCTACTGGTCAAGATGAAGAGCTGAATTTTGGGACAGATACTCCTGAGAATGCACTTGTTATTGTCAGAATTGTGTGCATTCTAGTATTTACGGTTTATAATGTGAACAAGGAATCTGAAGGTCAAACATATGCAGAAATTGTACAGCGTGCTGTTCTGCTTCATAATGCATTTACTGCAGCTTTTGAATTGATGGGTTACATAATAGAGAGATGTGCACAGCTGCGTGATCCTTCTTCTAGTTATTTTTTACCAGGCATTCTGGTTTTTGTTGAGTGGTTGGCTTGTTATCCAGATCTTGCTGCAGGCAATGATGTGGATGAAAATCAAGCAAATTTGAGATCAGAATTTTGGAATCGTTGTGTATCCTTCTTAAATAAGCTGCTGCTTTCAGTTGGGCCTATGTCTATTGATGATGATGAAGAGGAGACTTGCTTTAATAACATGAGCAGATATGAGGAAGGGGAAACTGAAAACCGACATGCTTTGTGGGAAGACTCTGAGTTAAGGGGATTTGTTCCACTTCTTCCTGCACAAACTATCTTGGACTTTTCAAGGAAGCATTCCATTGTAAGTGATGGTGACAAGGAAAGAAAAGCTCGGGTCAAAAGGATTTTAGCTGCTGGGAAGGCTTTAGCAAATGTTGTCAAGGTTGATAAGAAAATGATATATTTTGATTCAAAGGCGAAGAAATTTGTAATTGGTGTTGAGCCTCAAACTGCAGATGATTTTGTTCTTCCCACCTATTCAGGCATGCCAAATGCAGAAGAGTTAGTGCAAGAAAATCCAGCAGACAAATCAAAGATGGAAATTGTTCAGTCAAACCAACACCAGAATATGGAAGGAGATGACGACGACGAGGTTATTGTTTTCAAGCCTATAGTGTCTGAGACAAGAGCTGATGTGGTTGCCTCATCATGGGCACCCCATGTGGGTTTGGAACCTGTTCTAAAAGCATCTGGAGGGGATTTAAAGTTTCATGTGAATTCCACTTCTAACCCTCTAAGTAATATAAGTCATCAAACTTTATCTGTTCCTGGTAGTGGTATGGTGCATCAACACCTGCAACCAGTTCAACCACATACATCAAGGTGGTTAGAGGAGGAAATTTCTCTTGCTAACAATTTAAAAGGTCTTGGGTTATTTGAGAATGGGTATGTGATGAAACCTGGTCTACAAGAAGCTGTTGGCTTCTCCAACCATGTTTCACTTCCAATTCCTATCCAACAATCTATAGGTGCTGATGCTAATGGCATGTTTTATGGTTTCCCCAAAGCTTTGGAGTCTGTGGTACCATCCAAAGTTGATGCTATTGCATCTCCTGGAGTTGTTACTGATAATTTAGCTGTAAAAATGTCAGCTTTGCCAGTTGGTTCAAGAAAAGCCCCAGTGAGTCGTCCTACTAGGCACCTTGGACCTCCTCCAGGCTTCAGTCCTGTTCCTGCCAAACTAGGTATTGAATCCACTGTTTCAGATTCAATTAGTGGGAACCCAATTATGGATGATTACAGTTGGTTGGATGGATATCATTTGCGTACATCAACAAAAGGATTAGGCTCCAATGGTCCTCTTAACTACTCTCAGGCAAATTCTCAGCAAGTCAGTAACAATGGCTTGAATTCTACCGTCAGCTTTCCTTTTCCTGGAAAACAAGTTCCTTCTGTGCCTCTTCAAGTGGAGAAACAGAATGGTTGGCAAAATTATCCAACTTATGATCTTTTAAAATCACATCATGATCAGCAGTTGCAGACACAACAGCTCACAACTGGAAATCAGCAGTTTTCTCCTCTGCCCGAGCAATTTCAAGGACAGTCAATGTGGACAGGTCGTTACTTTGTGTGATGTCAGTATGAGAGTATAGATGGTATGCTTCTGGGACAGATTTATTAGTTTCTGTTTGTTTATTTGTTGTTTTTCGTTATGTTCATTTTCTGGATTGCTAACATCAGTATATATTTGAGGTCCTTGAAGGCATATTGCGAATGTGCTGCATCCTTTTGCTACTCAATCAAACTCCAACTTTGCTGCCTCGTCATTGGATGTTGTTGGAGTTTCTTTGGCCTTGGCTTGTTGCAGGAACTTGCTACTACAAAGGGTGAGTACCAAATTCTTCAATTTATTGATATTTGCAACTTCATACTACTTGAAACGAGGACAATATTGTAAATCGCACCTGTATTTTCACTAACTTTTGGACCTAGTGTTTATTTCCTAATATTGCTGTTTTGGTCTGACCTCTATTACTAGCTTTTGAAAATTGTTAAGAAATCTTGAGGAACTAAGACTGCTTCCACTTATTTCTGAGTTGTATAACTTTTTTTTTTTTTGACAAATCATTACAGTTTATGATGAGCTCTTCAGCCCGGACGAAGGAAGATAAACATGCATCTTTACCGTTCAAAGTTCGTATGAAGTAAATGCCTTGTCTGGTTGGTTGGGGTGGATAGGTGGTGATAAATAAAAGACTATTCAGTCATCTTGGAGCTTATATCTTCTGGGATTGGTGGTGTCGCAATGGTTTGTTCACTTCTCTAGTGGAAATGTCATAATGATGCACCTGTAAAAATCGTTGTTACCATCATTTGGTTGCAAGTGATGCGTAGTACCTAGCCCTTTTTTCTGCCGCAATGCTTCGTACTATATATGTAGTTGGGAAGGTTGGTAGATAAGAAGTGGGTGTCAAAGTTGGATAATGGGATATGATATGATATTATTGACATTATGGGGCTCACTTGTTGAGCACACGTGTTTAGTTGCGTCTTCGTTAAGGTTCTTATTATGTGTTGTGTATGACGAGTGGTATATGTGGTTCATTTTCTCTTTTTTCTAAGTCGAGGAGGGGTTGACTCGAACTTCAAAATAAATTGGTGGATTGTTGTATGCTTATCCATCTTGGTCTGTATGAGTACAATTATTTATCTATCCATAATCAGATTTACCATCCTTTTTGCGTGTTATGTTGGAGTTTTAATGTTGTTCAGTAGAGGGTAATTAATTGTGAATGATTTTCATTTTCTTGAGGATAGGGGCTTTGCATTAAGCAAGCGTTGCCCTTGTTTGTAAATTTTTGTTAAAATAAAGTAATTACTGAATATATATAAGCCTTTACGCAATGTTCGCTTCAAAAGAAGCGAAGCAAAAGAGGAAGGGGAAGAGAGACAAAATAAATGTCTTTTTTGGTTTGGTATGATGCAAAGGCTGTTCGGTGAATACTTTTTGAATTGGTTTTCATAAATTTATTGTTTTATAACAAGTCTTCTATTATTATGATTTTGATTATTGTAAGAATTTTTCCTTTATTTTTTTCATGTAGGTAAATGTTTGCCCTTTTAAGCATTTCAGTTTAGTCTTTTTTTCTCTTTAATTAAACTTATTTATTTTTTATGTATTATATTTTTAACTTTTAAAGATCTTATTTTTTCATGTTGATGATTTTTCTTCTACTACGATGTCTCTTAATGAAATTTCCGTATGTTTGACGTGGTTAAATAAATACGAGATGACTGGTGTAGAGTTCTTCTACATCTTTACAATGCTGGTGGTATTCCTTTCCCATTGATAACTTTTTCTATTATTTCATACATGACTAAGCTGAGGGTATATAAGATTGGTTCCGTGGTAGAAGGAAGAAGAGAGAAGTGGTGACTTCGAATTTTTTTAATAATAAAATTAATAAATTAATAATTAATATTGATTGATTAAAAAAAACCAAGATATGAGGTGGGAAGGAAAGCTTGTAGGCTTGGTTTTTGACGCTTTGCATGGATGAGGGGGGAATGTGATGTTGGAGGTTGGGTGGTGATGAGCATGCATTGGTGATGATCAATTATGTGAGGGCCCTTCAGTATTATTGGTCTAGATGTAGTGGCTTATGCTGATTCAAAGGATGTTTTGGGGCTTCATGTGGATTTGGATTCATGATGATGATTAACAAAGACATGAAAAAACGTCAGTTATGGTCGTTTTACAATGATTGTAAGTAGAGAATAAAGGACGGGGTGGCTAAATAAGGACAATTTGTTGGTGGGTTACAAAGGTTTTTCTCACGGTTTCAGAAATTTGATGGTAGTGTGAGAATGAAGAGGAAAGAAAAAACTTCGTCCAAAACACCGTCGTTTTGGAATCAATTAAAAACCATAAATTTCACGTTGATAGTACACGAGACACAGTAGTTAGAGTATAATGTCGATATGAAAAAGAAAAAATAGAAAATTCAATAAAATAAAACAGGTCAGAAAAAAAAAACAGTAGTAATTCAATAAAACTAAAGAGTTAGAAGACTAAACTGAAAATTAAATTGAACCAGCGAATTAAAATTATAATTTTTCTTAGTAATAATTATAAATTATATATTTAGTTTCGTAATAAAATATTCTTTTTCAAGAGTATAGTGCTTATTATGATTAACATAATAGAATTTTTAACTACGTTATATTACAAATTTTATAACCAATTCTTGAGTTTTTATATTATACTAAATTTTATAATACCAAAAATTATTTTTAATTATTCTATTTTTATTTTGAATTGTGTTTATAAATTTACTCTTATTTGATTTGTAAAGGAAAATTTTAAAGGAAATATATGATAGGGAAAATAGAATTTCAAGACAAATTAATGAAAAAAGTTAAAAAAATTATAGACTATTTTTCTCTCCTTTTAGAAGTTTCTAATATTAAAGAAGAGACATAAATGCAAGAAAAATAACTTTGACTCTTCCTTCCCCCTCCAAATAAATATATATATATATATACCTTATGTAATTGAATTGTGATAATTGGTGTCAATAGATTCAAAAATTGGTTAATTACATTTACTTTCTATAATAATAGGACTTTATTTTTTTTTCAATTTTTTAAAATATAGTTTTTTATTTTGTTTGTCATTAACCAACAAACAATCAATAAAGAAGTGATTTTTTTATATCTTGCCTTTTTGGGAGGTGGACAACAAAACAATGATGTGAAGAAATGTCAAATATATTTTTTTTTATTTTATAAGATTAATGTACCGGATAAAATTTCATTGTTTTCACATGTGGTAGAATGATCTATTTAGTGGAAGAATCTGTGTTTGATTTTCTTCATGTACAAACTTTTCTTAAATTTAAAAATGTTCGTGGTCTTTGCCCTAATAAAAAAAATACATCTTTATATTTATAGTTGATAATAATGTCTACTAAATTAATTATTTACTATCTTATTATTTTATATTTAATCAAACTAAAAATAAATAAATATTGTTTGGCATTGTTATCAAATATTAGTTTTTTTTGTTCTGAATAATATAATTTTGATTCAGCAAGATTTCAAGATCGACTTAATGATAGAGTTTGAATTCTAATTTTATCATCCTTAAAGTTATAAATTTTAATTTTATTGTCATTATTAAAAAAATGGCATTCCTACTTAAATTTAAGATATCTTTAAGTGATGAGATGTTTTATATTAATTAAACTTATGATTTCATCAAATTATATTTTCTAGCAATAGTGTGTTTTTCACAAAATATATTTTATATTCATAGTATGGCAACTTCTTTGACGGAATTATAGCATTTTTAATTTCATTTTTCTTATATTTAAAAAAAAAACTTTCAATGTTATATAGCAGCATTGAAACACATTTTTTTATTACTAATAAAGTTAATTACAAACAATATATCATGTCAAATAATCATGTAAAAAAAACTAAAAAGTTACAAATTTATAAGTTGTTAAGGTAGTTTATTAATTAAGAAAGAATATGATAAAATATTAATAGTCTTATTTTTTGTGGAAATAATCTTTCACTTTTAAGGTGAGATTTATTTTACGATAAAATTTTACATTACAAAAATTATATTTTTAAGAATATTAAATTTTAAAAAAATTATTCTTATAAACATGTTTGTTTAGTATTTAATAATTTTAAAAATTTAAAATTTATTTAATTAAAAAAAATTTAAAAATGAAAGTTAAAAATAAAAGTAAAAGAATGTAGTAGAAATAGATAGTTCTTGTAGATCATAGTTATTAAAACTAAATTAGACTATGTAACATCTAAAAATTTAATACTAAAAATATAATAGAAAGAATTATATTTGATGTAGTAGCTTGAAAAATGGTGAATTAAATCACTAACATGAAATAATTAATTAAGAGATAGAAAAATATAATAAACTAAGGGGTTAGACTAAGTAAAGATTAATTAAGACACAATTAAGTCTTTGTCAGCCTAAATTAAAGAATAGTCAACTTTGATCAACAAAGTTAAAAAAAAATGAGTTAACAAAAAATTCGTTAAGAACAATTTAGTAAATAAGAACAAAATTAATCTAAACTTAATAATTAGAGTCTTAAATTTTAAATTATTTAATTAATGAATTTAAGCCTAATAAAATAATTAAAATAAAATAAGACTTAATAGAATTATTAATTTTAATTGATAATTAAGTTAATTAATATTAAATTTTTTTATTATAATAGAAAATTAGAGTTTTAATGACACAAAAAATTTATTAACAAGTTAGTAATATTTGTAATTAGTGAAATTAAATATTCTAAGGTGATGAGTGATTTGGAGTTAGGATAATTAAAATTAATTAAGTCTCATTTATTAATTAATCTTAAAATTAAAGAGTCTACTTACTTGTTAAAGGATTTGTAAGTAGAAAGTTAATTAAATTATAAAATAGTAATATTAATTAATTACTAAATAGAAGAAATAGATAATTAAAATAAGAATACACATAGTAAACAAGTCGATAAAAATTACACGAAATGGTAAAATTTGTATTGATAAAAACAACACAAAAATCAAGACGTATCTAGACTTAATTTAATTTGGCCTCATATTGGCCCAATTAAAAAGAAAACTAGAGGCACCTAGAATAAGAGGGTGTTGAACATAAAAAAAGGGGTACAAGGGGGATTATGTGTCTTAAAAATGAGGATTAATAGAGAAACTTCTCATTCTTGTCCATTCTAATTTTTAGAATCTTCTTTGACCTCCTAGAACCTTTCTTTTCTCTCTTAATTTTATAAAAATCCACTCAAATTTTTAGAACATCCAAACATTGAAGTTGTCTCAAATCTAAGTATGGTATTAAGGATTCAACAAATTTTCTATCAACACCTTTCATCAAGTGTTTAGGAGTATAGAAAGTCCTAATCTCAATCATGTTTGTTTTCATGTTTTATGATTCTACTATGTATATTACGCTGCATTTATGATTTTTTATGTTGATTCGGTAAAAGTAATGTAAAAGGGATAATGTGTAAAGAGATCAAGAATAACTAATATTGTTTTTTATTTTTTAAATACATGCAAATTTATTCCAGATGAGATGATGAAATTTCATAAGTTCTTAGAGTCTCTAGATTCATCTATAATTTTTTTCGAATTTTTTTGAAGTTATTTATTATTTTTAAGTTAATTTTTTTAGAAAACTAGAAGTATAGTGATGATCCTTAGGGTATGAGGATGCTTTATCAATTTCCTTGTATTTAGTTATGAAAATTTTCTATTTCTAACATTGGTCTTGATAAATTATTAGAAATCTATCTTGGAGATAAAATAAATGTTAGAAAATAATTTTGGTGAACATTATGACTTGATAAATTTATCGTGAGTTTATGATGCTATTTATATCTAATGGTAATTTATTGAAGAGTTTTAGAATTTATTTAGTATTTATTAAAAATGAATAGTAAAATGCTCTATTTTAGACAAGTTTCTTTGATAAAATGTAAAATGACTATAAATAAATTATTTGCTCTTGGAAAAATCATAGAAGACCTTAAGACATGTAGAACGATCTCTATAAAAATTTAGGATAATTGAACTTGAGTAGGTATTTTTAATATTTTTGAGACTCAAAAAATAGTGAATAATGAGTAAGTGAAAATAATTAAGAAACTATAATCAATGTTAGAAATAAATTATGAATTTTTCTTGTGGATAATATTTATTGAACAACTAGATTGTTTAGTTTTATGATTAATTGATATGATTTGATATTTTCCATCATTAATGAACTTTTTATCTTGTGCATATATGTATATTTAATTATTGAGTGATATGTTAATTATCATTAGTTGATTAGTAGAAAATTGTGATGGTCAAACCTTATTAGGAAACCTTAATTTACATTATAATGAGATGACTTATTTGACTTTGATTACTGACTTTTGAATTTCTTTATTTTTGGATCTTGGAGACTAGGAGGAAAAATTCTTGAATAATGTGTGTTGTGTACTCGGATATGATGTGTTTAAAGTTGAATGTTTTTGGATTGTTGAATAAATGGACTCTAAAAAAGGGAGTGTATTTTGTAAACTAGGGGGTGACCTTAAGTAAATGATTTGTTTTTTACGGAAGTAGTGAATTAATAAGTAAACATATAATGCAAATATAATAATAGAACAAAATAACAACAACAACAACAACAACAATAATAATAATAGGAATTAGAGCATGTGTATTAGACAATCGTGAACGTGACGAAAGACAAACAATATGTGTGCAATAAATGCAAAGAAGTATAACTTAGACGTAATTAATAAAATTGAGAGTAATAAGAAAATTCATAAGACTTTTGAAAATAATAAATTATAAATTATATTCGTAATGAAATAATAGAAATTAATGTGAATTGTGATGTTTTAAATTATTAAATTGGTGAGGATGTACAGAAGAAGAATAATCTTTTTTGGTGACTATACATAAATTATGAAAATAATGATATTCAAAATGAAATGATGCGTAATAAAAATGTAATAGCCCTTTGGGATAAGGTGTCATTTGGGCAAGTGAGATTTGTGGTGATGCTTGTAAGGTGATGGGACCATCATTATAAATAATGTCAAATTGTGAATCATCGAGGGTAGAAATGAGATGTATCCTCTATAGTATGCTAACAAATATATGTGTATGGTTGTTGTTGTGTATCAAGAGTATGAAAAGTCACACAAACTCATATTCAATAAGACTAAATGAGAGTTTTGAGTTGAGGTGACAGTCCTTGAAGCCTATAAAGATGACAAGACAAACTGATACCTAATAGATTATTTAATTACAGGTTGACGAACTTTGGGGGATGTGATGCTAAATTGCGAGGAGTTTTCACATAAAGCGGACTTGACAATCCCGACTGAACCTAGATAATTTTGATTGGTGGAGAACCTACCTAAGTATCAAAGTAAGGGGCAAACTCTTGATAAGTCATTTGATTTAAAGTAAAATAAAACTATTGAATTATGCGGATTCTAGTAGTAGTGAATCTGTATGAGTTAAAATATGAACTAACCTGTTAAGTTAGGATGTGTGAAATTCCAAAGAGAATATGTATGATGAATATGTTTATGTTTATGATCTAATTGTTTGTGTGAGGCAAAGACTCACCCATGCATTTTGTTTTTTAGATAAAGACTAGTATTTTAGCAAGATAGACAACAATAAAATGAGATAACTACTATAAATGTTAATGATGTAGATGAAATAGTTCGAAAAGACAGATTTTACAAGGAGACTTTAAGAGTTTTTGTTAGAATATGAAAGTTAGATTTCATTATATCACTACTATGAGTTTTAGTCTTTTATTTAGAAGAGGGTAGATTACGTATTTATTTTATATTGTATTATTCTATTAAAAAATGATTTGAATGTATTACATTTTGAATTTTTAGATTACTAATGTGTATTTGTAGGGCTAAATTATAATGATCTAATGATGAAAATAAGGATGATTAAACAAATCTTTATTATATTTTAATGATGTTATTGAAAAATAAATATTTTATTTAATTCATTTATTTAAGAATAATTTTTTTTAATATTTGTCTTTAGGTATAATTATTATGAACTTGCAAATGAAATTCTTTCATGGTGTAGAAGTTTATCATTTTATAATGTTTTTCATGATACATAATTTTATTAAAATTAACTATATTATCAAATATTTTAAAATTAATGATGAGTTAGTGAGGATAACCAATATTTTTACAAATTTCTAGTTATGTGATTTTATATGAAAGATAAAAAAGTGATAATTAATTTTTTATATAATTAAAAATTAATTTCAATTGTCAAATTTTAAATTATTTCATAAATTTTTAAAATAATAAGAAAATTTATTATAATAACTAAAGATATTACAAACTAATCGGTTTAATTTGTCTTTTTAGTCTAGTAATCAATTCAATTATTCCAAAAAAGTTAAAAAAATTTAAAATTGATAAGAATAAGTCAAAGTAGTCTAAAATAGGCCAAGAACTGGTGGAGAAAACTAATTTGAACTTATATTTTTTTAATTTTTAATTATTAATTTTTTAAATATAATATCAAATATTTTAAAAATAAATAAAACTACATATTTAATAAAAAATTTAATTAGGTATTAATTATTTTACCTACTCTTTTTTTCTTATAAAATATATAAATTAATCATTTATATTAATTTATAATTTTATATATCCTGATATTTTATAATCTTATATTATATTAACTTATCATTTTCTTATTTTTATTTTAAATGTAAACTTGGTATATTATGAATGACTATTATTATATTTTATTAAAATTTAAATTCAAATATTATAATAAATTTGATTTAATTTTTATATATATTTAAATGTTAAAAACTTATAAAATAATATTTTATTTTAATTT
>JAMLFT010003876.1:0-20946 GCA_026544285.1 Pachyrhizus erosus | reverse complement strand
CTCCGATGTGGGACTTGGGATAGGCCAAAAACTCATTCCCTCAGATGTGGGACTTAAGATTGAGCCACAAATTAACAGTTTCCCCACCAAACTTTCAAGTGTCACTACTCCGAAGCTATAAACATCATATTTTTCATTCACAACCATTGTGAAGGCAAGTTCTGCATTGATCAAATAGACATAAGCAGATTAAATAATCCAAAAGAAAATAGTAAAAAATTAACAATATTAGACAAAATCTACAATTCATTTAAACTCAGCATTACAAATTAGTCAAGCTGCAAATGGAATTAAGAGGACACAGGGAAAAGGGACAGTAACAAAAAAAAAAATATATATATATGAAGGAGGGCTAAAAATGATTTACCTGGAGCTATATATCCAATGGTTCCCGCAACTATAGTTGGATTGGATAAATCAAGGCAAAGGAATTGGGTTGTCCCAAAGTCTGAAACAGTGGGCTCCTACTTTGAGTAAAGAAGGGCATTGCTTGCTGATATGTCTCTATGCACTATTGGAGAGGTGCAGTTATGATGAAGATATGACATAGCATGTGCAGTGCCTTTCACAATGTTAATATCCTCTTTTTCCAATCCAATCCCATGGCTTTCACATCATCATACAAGACAGAAAACAAGCTTCCTTTCTCCATGTACTCATAATTCAAAAACATGATCCTTGGGTGCAAGCAAAATCCATAGTTTCACAATATGTCGATGGTTTATTTCTGATAATACTTTGACTTCATTTCTAAAACTATCGTCAAAAGCTGGCACCTCTGCTTTAAAGCCATGAAGTTTTATAACGGCAACAATCTTGCCACTGGGTAATTGTGCCTTATAAACACTCCCATAAGCTCCTGTTCCGATAGAATATTTCATGTCAAAATCTTCAGTTGCTCTAATGATGTCTTCATAGGATATGCTTCCATCATAGTTCCATAGACAATTCTTAGGGGCCGTGGTTGTCTTTGCATGTTTGTCCTCAATTACATGCGAAGAAGCCTCAGAAACCCAAATAATATTACAAACACGAGGATAAGAACTATGACCATATTGTGCATTTCTTTTAATGATATCTTAGTGAAGGAGGTATCTGACCATGAAGAAAATTATTGGACAAATCGAGACGAGTGAGTTTGGATAAATTGCCAATTTCAGGTAGGATAGACTCTAGTAGTCCACAGTACGAGATCTCTAGACTTTCTAAATTCTTGAAAGCAGAGAGGTTTAGTGATGCAAATTGAATCTCTGGTCTAAAACACTGGTATGATATAGCAGTTATGGTTCCACCGTGGCTGCAATCTATACCTCCCCACACTAGTCGGTTACTCTTTTATTCTCACACCCCAAGCTTGACTTTCCAAGGGAAAAAGCTAGGATTCGTGGCTTTGCCCCATTGACGGTGCCTAGGCATTTTCTACGGCATTGGTTGACTTAGAGTCAATTTTGAAGAATTGAATGCAAACATTAAAAATACTATTTCTACATGGCTGTGGCTGCGTCTGCTTAGACTAACACTAACACTAACACGCTCCACGAATATGCGTGCTTATTGCTTAGAAATTCTTGTTACTCTTGTGAGGACAATATTGTCATTTCCAATTATCTTTATCAACAACTGGAGGGCCCCTCACAAGTTTAGGTCCTAACAAAAATCATAAGGAATGCCACACGAGACCATATGCGCCTAATTTACTTTCTTTTCTTCTTTTTTTTCTTTTCTATTATTGCTTATTGAGCGCCGGATTTGGTCATTGATGACCGGGCCTAATCAGTTTGTGACCCAAATCTTGGCTCATTTGCTTTTAGACCCCTTGCTCAGATTGGTGTTTGCTGGGTTCGGTTCAATTTATATGCAGCAAGCAGGCATGATCTTCCATGCATTTTCAAGAAGATTGGATTTGATCTACTCTCAAAGTTAAAAAACAAGAACCCAATTAGACCCGAGCTTGAATAAGAACAATCCATAAAAATTTTAAGTCATCAAGAACAATCCCTCTTTATCTGTCTTTATGCTTTCTTTATTGTGATGTGTTTATATTATTCTCCACTTATGGCTTTAGTTGTTAGTTGCATCTCAAAGAAATAAATTCCATCTCTGTTGTCTTTGTGTTTATTTATTTACTGAAGATTGAAGGGTGATACTTTTATTTATAATTTATTTATTTAATTTCTATTCTTGAAAAACTAATTAATCAAAATTATAAAAAAGTAGAAACAGAAGGTTAATAAAGACTATTTTGAATGGACTTCATGGTTGGTTTCGCAAAAAGCCTTTAATTTTTTTTTAAATATTAAAATTTAAAACAAACCTTTTAAATAATTTAAAATTAAAAATAAAAAAATGTTTAGTATGTCATTTTGAATACACTTTCTATTTGGCTATTGTGAAACCTCTAAAAGTTTTAATGATAATATATTTTCATGCACTTGCTATTTGATTATTGTAAATATTAAAATTAAAATTATAAAAGTTAATTAAAAATAAAGGTTTAACAAGAGCCATTTAATTTGAATGCACTTCATGTTTGCCTCAAAATAGGTTTTTAGAAATTCCACAAAAGCTCTTGCGTTGTCGCAATTTTAGAAGTAGGGGTCCAACAATCCTAAATAACTTGAGTCATCAAACTCATGCTTATCAAATGCAAATAGATTTTTCTTTTTAGCTTCTAACATTATTTATTTTAGTTGAATTCTAACTTGGAGGCGTGTCAACAAACTCGCTTATTAGATGAAATTTTTGCAAGCTCAATGCACTCCTCAAACTTGACTATCTGTTGAAGTGAAAACCTTACAAACCACATCGCATTTCGAATAAAGTCTCTCAGACCATCATTTATTAAAAGCTTCTAAGTGTGTGCACAACATCGTGCATACAAAAATCTCCATCAAGAACTAATTAATTCATGTTTTAAACCCTTTTTTTTAAGTATGCGACAATCACGTTATTTGATGTTGCATTATCAAGCGTGACTGTACATAAATTTCATAGAACTAATAAGCAAAAGATGTGTTGCTAATAATACATACCATATAAGTTCTTTTTTCTTTATGGGTTCTTTAGGTGTAGCAAGTAAGACTTAGCGTACAAGCAAGAAATGGCTCCTATTGTCTGAAATTATTTGAAATATAGCTTTTTAATGTCTTTTATGAATCATTGAAGTTCTTATCTTTTTAATCATCTTGGCCTGATTTTCCTTTCTTTTCAATTTTTGAAGTAGGATATTGTTTCTGAAGTTAATCAATTTTTTAATGGATTTATTGACCTATGACAATGGAATCATAATATCTGATATACGAATGAGTTTTGAAACTGATGATTCACGTCCACAAAACAGAGAATGTCATTTTTAAGTCAACCTGCCTTGTGTGGCACCCACATGCAAGGCCACAGCCGTACGTGTCTACTCCATGAACAATAATCTATGTTATTCTTTCTGCGTGTCTCTGCTTTTCATCATATCAATTGTCATATCTATTTATGTTATTGCAGTATATTAGTTTTTAAAACATTTTCTTACATATTTTCTTATTATTTAAGTCTTAGTAAAATAATCTTGAGCTTACTGCTGTTTTAGTCTTTAAATATTTTAGGATTTTTTTTTTCCTTGTCCGGTGACCTCTTTACTTTTTTTTATCTTTATTTTATCTTTATTTTTTTTCCTATTCTTACTTATAGTCTTAATAAAAAAATTTAAATTTAAAAATAAAAATCTTTAAAAAGTTTAGAAACTAAAAATAATAAATCCAATATTTTTTAACCCACAATTTATTTAATTAGCAGTATCAACATGTTACTTAACTATTTAATGCTTTACTAGTATTTCTAATCGAACGAATTAATTCCCTATTTTATTAAATGATGGACACGATAATTTATATAAATACATACGACTTACCCTAAAATCACAACTTTACTTAGTTATATAACAATTGGTGCAAATGTACTTGGACAAAGTCTTTATTTAATAAATGCTAGGGAAAATCAACCGCATTCTAAAGTTTCTTATAACATCCTTAATTTTATAAATAAGAAATTAAATAATTTAAAATAATTGATATTTATGTTTAATAATTATTTAAGAAATAATAAATAAATAAAATAAAAATAAATAAAATATTAAATAAAAAATAAATATTCCAAGTAATTTAATGATGAAAAACCTCTTAAAATAATAAAAAAAATAAAAGAAGATTTTAAATAATAAAAAATAGGTGAAAAATGATAAAGTTGATCAAAAGTCAACTTGTTAATGACATTTATGTAAATATCAGGTAATTAGAAAAAAAAAATCAAATTAAGCCTAAACTAGTTTAATTAAGCTAATGAAAAGGATTAGTACTTAGACAACCTATTTGAACAAAAATTAAGTTTTAAACTCCACTTAAGCTTGACTAGTCCAATCAAGGATTTAATTAAGACCTTAACTATGAATACCAGCTTAACCTTGACCTAATGTGAGTCCTATAAAAGGATCTACAAGCTATTGTCTCTTTCCTCAAACTCTTCATGTCGCCAACACCTCTCCTTGGTGCATCAAAATTTCTTTCTGCATTGCAGCCACCCCCACCATCTCTAGACTTCCATACCTTTCTTTCTAACTCCATTCTTGAGTTCTCCAAGCTCCCAACCTCGCCATAGTTTGTGAGGCAGTAAGGAGAAGGAGGAGAAGAACCATTCTAGTAGTTGGTTGGAGGTGTCATTCACAAAGCTTTTGTACAAAAAATTTTGTGTGTCTTCTACTAAGGTAAGGAGGAGTTTTCTTGTTCATTCTAGTCATTTTCCTACTCTTTTTATGAAGAAAATGAGACCCTTAATTTATCTCTAGATGAATGGAATCTATTTGCTTAAATTCGTATGTGTATGGAAGACAAAAAAAGTGGCAAAAATCTGATTGTTATGTTATGTTATTTTGATTTATATGTCCAGTTTATGTGCGTATAATGAAGAGGAAAGTATGTGCAAATATTCTATGATAATGTGTGGCTGGAAAGGACTTGAATGATGGTTTAAAATGTGAGTTATGTGATGAAAATGATGGTTGAAATGTGCATTTTATTTGTACTGGAAAAACAGAGGATATCTTGGTGTGTTTTCATGTTTTGAATTGATTTTGGATGTTTGAAAAATTGTTGGACCTCAAAATATAGATTGATTAATGAAGTTATAAAATCATTCAACCAAGTAAGGAAACCAAAGGATAAAACATAATAAATTTTTGAAAGTGAACTTGAAAACTGTTGGAAAAATTGAACGTGAAAAATGGCTGAGACTTTAGAAATTTATTTAGGGTGAGATAAATTTTGTTTTGGACTAGAATGATTTTTCTTAGGACCCTTAAGATGTTATTAACATGTGGTAAACATTTCAGAGTGATTTAATTAAAGAATAAAAAGATAAAAATAGTTTAGTGGAGATGGTTCTGTGGAAACGAAAAACTGGAACAGTAAGGAGAAAAATTCAAAATTAATTTGTGTGACTGGTTTGGCCAAGTTTAAATTTAATTTTTGATATCTAAAACCATTGTGTTACAAGTAAAAATGTATAGGAAGGAAGGAAAATATACTTGGATATTTTTAAAGGTGAGAAAAAACATTTATGTACAAACTAGTGCTACTGAGAGAGATTTTGAAAATTGTATTAATTGGAAAATGGTTTTGACCTGAAACCTGGAAATTTGGTTTTAAATTCTAATTATAAAGACGTGGAAAAAAGTCCCACTCAATTTGGATTTATAATGAAGAAGATATAGATTTTTAAAGGATGTATTAAACTTTCTAGTGGACGAAAAACCAAATTTTTAAACTGTATTGATTTGGAGCAAATTGAGGGATGAAATTTATTTTTTGAGATGAAGAATTTAATTATAAGAATATAAAAAACAAGTTTCACTCATTTTGGAGTTAAATTGAAACAGACATGAATTTTTTAAGTTTACACACATATTGTAATTTTAAACGAAATGTCAAAATTTGACCGTGTTGGGTTAACAATGTTTTGGGATAGGAAAATGAGTTATTTAGTGGCAAATCTAATTATGAGAACATGAAAAAAAGTTTCCCCATATCGGATTTAAATAGAAGGAGAAGCCAATTTTTCAAGAATAAACGAATTTACACAAATTACGCGTAACGTTGTTTTTCGAAATAATTTTAAAACCTTAAGTAAAATATATTTTAAAAGTTCTTTTGAGTCTTTTTAAATATAATAGACTTTCAAATAAAATTTGAAGAGATTTTCATAAAAATTTATTATCACATGAAATTTTGATGTAATACGTAAACTCAATGAAATTTTAATTGGAAAAACTCGATGACTTAGATTCTATAGAACTGGAGGAAACCTAGGGAGAAAATCTTACAAACTAAACTCTTGATGAATTCCAACACCCCAAGCCTAATTAGATGAATTTTAGGATGAGTAGGAATAAAATAAGAAAGGTGACTTTTTAAAGTCGTCAGAAGAATGAATTGACTAATGCTGTGAAAGAATCATTGTAGCCAACGAGACCACCTAGATGAATTGATAAAGAGTCTTGGTAGACGAGACTTTGTTTGATCACCTTTAACAACAAAGGTGAGTATGGTATTGAAATTGTAAAAAGTGTGAATGTGCTGAACTCGATGAATGAACTAGTTTATGAGTCTGCAGAGACTGATGGACGATGAGTCTCAAGATAGTCAATGATTTGTGAGGCCAGTCTCTATGGTTGTAGGACCTAATGAGTTATGGCCAGAGAGTCTGATATTGAAATGAGGACATCATAGCTATGTTTATGTGAAATTCAATGAAGGTGAGTTTTTACCTTTGTGATGAGTTAATCGTGTCAGTACCAGTGATTTATATGAGACTCGGTCACGATGATGATGAAGGTGATTGACAATGAATATGATAAAGTGTGTGAGAAATTTAAGATTGGAGATTGTGTGAGTTGACTACAAAATAGTACTTGAGGAATGTCTGTAGGCTTAAAGAGTCATAAGGGATAGTGTTAAGGTGTCAAGTTGTGATAATTCTGATAGCGGAGGGACTCATGTGACCGCCTTGGCGTCCTTGACGAATACAAAACATTATCATGGTTGGTCGAAAGTGCCTTGATTTGAGTACCAGACAAGATATGTACTTTCAATCGTCACCCGAAAGCAAATAATGATTAATATATGTTATGTAAGACCTTTGTGACTTGGAAGATCAAGAGACATTGTAGGCGCAAAAATGTGTCTAATAGTGAAGTAAATAGGACACAATGGTGAGAACGAAAGTGAGTGAATACGTCTTGTACATGTTATTGTATACTCAGTTTGGACGAAGGACTCACTCTTTATATTCCCAATTTTTTTAGATACTGATGTCAAGATTTTACCGGCTAATATTCTGCCTGACAGTGCAGTCCAATAAGGGACAGTGAGTCCACAACCAACTATATGAGGAGGATTTATCTGAGAGATCTACATAGAGGGAGCATATGATGTACAACTCACATGGAAGATATATATACGTGTATATATGTATATGATAAGATTTATTACTGTTGCTCTGACTAGGGTACTGTATATGAATAAACTAGGTTATTTTTTTATATGAACATTGTAAATCCTTTTTTTGAAAAGCTTTATTCTTTTTGCACCCTTAGTCTGTATATTGGCACTCCTTGAGTACTATTATTCTAGTGACTATTATATGAATGAATTATACTGATGTTGGTAAGAATTAATTTGATGAATCTCTTATGTATATGATTTATTCTTGACATTATATTTTATATGTTTAAAATCAATTCTACTAAAGTTTTATTGTCTTATACACACTTATGAAAATAATATGTTTGTGCAACTCTTATCTAACTAATAAAAGTTTTATGAAGACTTGTGTAGACGATTTCTTAAACGTTAAACTCTTTTTAGAAATCTTTTTCTTAAAGATATTTATTCTAAAAGTTCAAACAAATGTTATAGAATTTGTTAATAAGAAATATATTGAGAAATGTCTTTGTAAAGTTCTGAAGTTATAATTAAAAGAATCTAAATAATTTAATATGAAGGTTAATATGTTTTATAAAAGAGAAAATAATTTGAGGTTTCACATTTCTCTACACGGAGTTGACAATTGTAAATAATTCGAGCTCTTGACCCATGAGTTGCTGCAATGAAATTTCAAGTAAAGGAATGCTTAATGGAGTTGGCTGAGTTAAACATTGAGACACCTCTTTCATTGTTGGCCGAGAACTAGGATAGGGATTCAAGCATGCAAATGCTATTATGGCAATACGAACTATGTCTGGTGAAACTGTCATGTTTGGCACTGGGAGGCGCTGGTCCAATACTTCATGTAATGTGATGCTATGAGTAGTTGCTGATTGGAGTGATGACAGTATTTCTTTAGGATGATTCCCCACCAAAATTTCAAGTGTCACTACTCCGAAGCTATAAACATCACATTTTTTCATTCACAACCATTGTGAAGGCAAGTTCTGCATTGATCAGATAGACATAAGCAGATTAAATGATAAAAAAAATTAACAATATTAGATAAAATCTGCAATGTAATTCTAATTCATATAAATTCAGCATTACAAACTAGAGTCCAGTTTCATATTAAATCATGCAAATAAGCGATAATAAGACAAATGGATGAGAACTAAAAAAATCAATGAAGACTAAGAATGATTTACCTGGAGCAATATATCCAATGGTTCCAGTAACTATAGTTCGATTTGATGAATCAAGGTTGAGGAATCGGGCTGTGCCAAAGTGAGCAACACTGGGCTCCCACTTCGAGTTAAGCAACACATTGCTGGATGATGTCTCTGTGCACTATTGGAGGAGTGCAGTCATGATGAAGATATGACAGAGCTCGTGCAGTGCCTTTCACAATGTTAACCCTTTTCTTCCAGTCCAATTCCATTGCTTCCGCATCATCAAACAGGACAGAAAACAAGCTTCCTTTTTCCATATACTCATAGATCAAAAACATGATTCTTTTGTGCAAACAGAATCCATAGAGCTTCACAATATGTCGATGCTTAATTTCTAATAATACTTTGACCTCATTTCTAAAACTCTCATCTAAAGCCGGTACATCTGCTTCAAAGCCATGGAGTTTCTTCACGGCAACAACCTTGCCATTTGGTAATTGTGCCTTATAAACACTCCCATATGCTCCAGTTCCAATACAATATTTCATGTCAAAGTCTTCGATTGCCCTAATGATGTCTTCATAAGCTATTCTTCATCATAGTTCCATATGCAGAACAAATCCCCATTCTTAGTGGCCGCCGTTGTCTTTGCAAGTTTCTTCTTAATTGCAATGCGAGTAAGCCTCAAATACAGTAGTGAGAAGGCCATGGTTACAAAAATGAGGATAGGAAGAACTATGACCAGCTGATTGTGCAATACTTTGTTGCCATGGATTGGACAAGGCTGGAATTGGAATTCGGCTTGGATATATGAAGTGTTGCTACATAAATCTTTGTTCCCTATCAGCGCATATGGACGGAAACCGTATGGAATTGGACCCTTCAAATCATTATAGGAAAGGCTCACATAAGAGTCATGGTGCAGAAATAGAGGAAGCATTCCGGTAAGATTATTGTAGCTTAGATATATTTTTTGTAAGGATGGCAAATATCCAAGCTCTGGTGGTATTTCACCACTTATTATATTCTGGGAAATGTCAAGCTCTTGTAAGTTTGTGAGATTTGAAAGTGAAATGGATAAGGTCCCATTGATTTTGTTGTTAGATAGATCTAAGTAAGATTTTTCAGGGACATCAATTCAAGAGGAATGGAACCTTGAATGTTGTTGTGAGAGATGACGAGTCTCTCTAATTGGGTAAGATTTCCCAGTGTAGAAGGTATCTCACCATCAAGAAAATTGTAGGACATAATAAGACAAGTGAGCGGGTGACTGAAGTGGATAGTTGTTAGCTGTGGATGGCTTCCTACTAACAAGGAGTTTAAGGAACCAACGAGTAGGTTATGGGAAATGTCAAGCCATACTAATTCTGTAAGTTTTTGAAGTGAAATGGGTAGGGTCCCATTGATTCTGTTGCGAGATAGATCTATATAAATAAGATCTTTTAGGAACGCCAATTCACAAGGAATGGAACCTTGAATGCTGTTGTTAGATAGATCTTAGGAAGTAAGATATTTTAGAGACATCAATTCACGAGGAATGGAACCTTGAATGTTGTTGTTAGAGATGAATAGGGTCTCTAATTGGGTGAGATTTCCTATTGAAAGAGGTATCTCACCATGAAGAGAATTGTAGGACAAATCAAGATAAGTGAGTTTGGGGAGATTACCAATTTCAGGTGGGATGGTTCCTTCCAATGTATTCCATGTAATCTCTAGTCTTTCTAAATTCTTGAAAACAGTGAGGTCTAGTAGTGTTGCCAATTGAATCCCTTCTCTAAGATAGTTATATGTATTTGAGATTTCATATATGCTTCCAGCATCGTTGCAAACTATACTATCCCACGAGCAGATAGATGAATGTGAATCTAATAGCTGTTGATTCCACCATCCACTATTGATTACAGCATTTGCTTCCAATTGAAGCTACGATGGTGCAGACGCGGCTTCTAACTTCAATACTATCCCCATAATAGGCATTCCACAGATAACAAGAAAGGTGGCCCCAGAGAGATTAGAAACAAAAAACTGCATCATTTGCAGACGAAATATTCAAACTCAGTTATGAGCTAAGCAGTTAATTGTATATTCTAAGGCGATAAAAAGTTTGTTTTCTGATATTTATGAGAAACTGAACTTTTGTTATGTTCTGTAGCTAACATGCTAGCTGATAACTCTTTTATTCTCACACCAAGCATTTCTCGGATGGCGCATGCCTTCTTAGAACAACGTGTTCCACGATAAAGCTTAAACAAAAGAAAATATTTATCTTTATGGTTAATGGAAAAGTTTAAAGATTTTGTCAGTGATAAAAGTCCCGCGTGGACAGCACTCTCATTTTGGGATAATCTTTATGAACCATTGAAAGTGCTACCATAAGTTTAGGTCCCAAGAAAAATCATAAAGAATTTCACGGAGAGAGATAATTGATTACACTTCTTTTGTTTTGACATTTGAACGTAGCTTAGTAGGGAAATCGGCAATTTGTTAACAGAGGGAGCACGTTATGATGCATGGCGAGTTCTTGGCATCCAATCTTTTTCTTGAATAGGGGACAGATATAGCTCAAAGTGTTTCGTGTGAAAATGAAAGATCCGATTGAGTGATAAGCGAACAGCACTTTAGTATAAGTGGTGGTGGATTTAAGGGAGTTGTTTTTGTGATTTTACAGTACAGAAAGCCTTACACACAAATTTAGTTTTATTGATTGATATCAGAATGAACATACATTGTTTCAGAATTAACAAATTAAGGAATATGAATCATGACCAAGTTTAGCATGCCAAGTCAGGAATTAGAAAACGTAGCTTTTAAGTTGGAAAAGAAATGGGTTATCCCCTAAATATATATAACTCACAATGTAATTTGATTCAAATTCTTATTTCGAAATTATTAGTTTGTCCTCAGTCAGATTCTCGTAGAGTTAAGAAGATGAATATATATATATATATATCTATATCAATACATTATAAATATATATATTTTTATTTGATTTTAATAAGACAAAATGTTAAATAAATAATATTAGGGAAACAAATTAGTTTCAATCAAATTAGTAATTTTTTTTTTGTAATGTTATAGTTATGAAATATCTAACGATTTTGATGATTAATTTTTGTTAAAAATTTAGTTGATTATTTTATGTGAAGTTTTTAATTTTAATTACGTTTTTTAATACAAAATTTGAATTAATACTTTATTTAAGGAGATTAAGTTTAAAAATAAGATTAATAATTAATAATATATATTTGAAACAATATCAGTTACAAATAAAATAATTATTGTAAGTATGTCAGAGTATCGTGTACAATTTAAATTAGCAATATATAACTTAAACAATAAATTACTGAAAGAGATATGGTATAAATGTTCCAATTAAAATTAGTAATTAACAAGTAAATTAATATTATTCACATAATTGTTTCAATTATTTAATTGAAAAAATAAGTTAAAAAATACATCAGTATAATAATTTCAATTAAAATTAGCAATAAATAAATTACATATGGAAATTATATAATTGCTTTAGTTATCTAATGGAATCAATAAGTCATGAAATCACTACAATATTTTTTTGTTAAATTAGTAATAAGTCAATTAATGCCAAACAATTATATAATTGAAACTACACTTTGGAAACACATGAGTATTAATTATATTAACAATATATAATTCAGTATTATTGGATAATTATATAGAATCAATTAACAGTATAATTTGAACGATATCAATTTACTTAAAATAAATATGTAAGAAAATAAGATTATTTAAAATGTGCATAATTAATGCATTTACAACTTTTTAATGGGTTAATTAGCATATTCTATCCATGATTCCTAAGTACTAACTGAATGATCAGTATTAATTTTAGTCCAGCCAGGAATAGGGTGAGTCCAAATAACGTATACTGATTGATACCTAACATGAAAAGTCTTGTCATTAAAGGTCACACCATTCCTAGCCCAACAAATGGATGTGATAATAATGGAAAAAAGGTGGCCCATACAGAGCCATTAGGCAGGGGCACAACTTCATGCAGGTTGAAAACATACTGTAATTCACATGCCATGCAAATGGGAAAATAAAAAGATATGTAGACCACTTTCTTTTGACAAAAATATTCTAAATACCCAAAATTGCATACAAATGCAACTGATGTGGCCAATTTAGAAGTATGATCTACCTCATGCCATGCAATCTACATTTTCACAAAACCAGCAGCGCAAACAGTGTTTCCTTTATTGTAGTTAATTTACACGTAAAAGTTTCTTTTCGTGCAGGTTACACACAGATTGTGAAGACGACATAAATTTCCATTGTCCTCACCCAAGCTTTAGAACACGTCTGTCCATATTCTCTGTTTTCCCCCTTTTGTCTTTATCTTTACAATCTTGCAACTTTTTTTTTTTTTTTTTTTTTTTTTTACTTTCTTAACCAACCCGTGTTTTTTCATTTATTTTACTAATCAAGACTGCATTATATATACTCAACAACATTGATATTTTCTCCACTTTATCAAAGGTAGATTTTATCAGTAATCTAACATGATCCTCTTTCATTGATTTTGTTATAATGACGGACGTGCGGAAAATATCTCAAAACATTCGTAAATGACAGTCAACTTATTTTATTTGGACAAATAATAGGTGATCCAAAATTTCAAGCAATATATTCATATAATTTGTCAGCATTATGAACTAATGTAACGTTCTAACATCTCATTTTTAATAAGTATTAAGTTTGTTCTTGTAAAGGTTAATTTACAGCATGAAGAATCTGAGCACTAAGATAGCATATTTCTTGTTCAACAATTATAATTTTTATATGTTAAAATTTAAAAAATGAAATTTAATATATTTTAACAATGCGTTTGAATTATATTTTAAGGTGTCTCAATCTGATTTGATTTGATTCCCAACAGTCTTTTGAAGTTTATACTTTTTTAACAATTATATATTAATGATTAGATTTTTTTTATATGATCAATAAACATTTTGTAAAATATTTAAATATGAGACAAAATAAAGATATAATTAAAAAGCTAATAATATATAGTGTTAAATTTTAAATAAATAGACAAAAAGAAATGACACCTATCTAGGATTGTGATTTTAAAATTAGTAGTATTGGGAGAACATCATAATATGCGTTCGCCCACCTCATCAAGATCAGTAAATTAGCTCAGGGTAGACGATTATCTACGAAGCTGACTTTATCATTCATCTCAAACAATTCTACAATACGAAATTAATGGTTCCATACTTAAATTTACGAGCAAAATCGTCATATTACATGATGACAGTATAATGACAAACACATTGGACAAATACACACTACGGTCAATTTTTGATATTTAACCACTTTTTGTGGTAGTAATAGTTAGCCAGCGATCTTCTTCGGTGGTGATTGGTCAACCTAGCACAGCGTCTTTAAACTAAGAATTAAAGCCATTTTGAAAGTGTATAATTAACGTAAAGTTGCTTTTACAATTTACAGAATGTATGAAAAGCATTAGAGTACTCATCTTTTGACTTTACAAAACTACAGCATGTTTTAAGAAGATTGTTAAAGAGAAAAAACATATAACGGTAAACTGTTAAATAATGAAAATTGTAATATATATTTCAGGAAAATAACTATAATTTATTTTCTTTCTAATTTTGTTACACCTACCTGTTTAAGAGAACAACTAATCCATTAAGAAGTGTATTTCTCACATTTTATTATTATAAAAAAATACCGTAAAAATACAATTGATAGTGATCAATATACATTTGGAGGTGGTGGTGTGTACATAACTACAAGAGGAATTGTCAATAATTCTTAATTAAATTTAGAATTTCATGTAATAATATTAGGTATCGAACTTTAATGTTAATGTTAATAAGTGAATGCTTAATTTTTATTAGAAAATAATATTAAAATTATTTAATATTTTACACTTAAACTTTATCTTATTAATTATTTGGAAATACACAACATAGTAATTTAAAAAGAAAAAACATACTAAATGCTAACAAGTGTTTTAAGAGCAAATAAATAGAATTTTTTTATTAATTATTAGCAAGTCATGTTCTTAAAAAATTTTCACTTTTACCTCTATCTAATGTCTTAACAACTCTTATTATCATTCTCCATTAAAAAATAATACTCTCTTAACCTTTTCATATTCTCAATATTATATATATGACTAGCACCAAAGTTTCTGGTGGCTGTCGTTGATCTGTCACTCTTGCGCTGCCGTGCTCCTATCAAAGTAAAACCACTTCCTCAATTTTAAAGGTAAATTACACATTGCTTTTAATTGCAAGGTATTGCTAGCAAGCGTCTTTATAGTGTTTGCGTTCCATTCTCACCATAGTTTATTTAAATTCCCTCTCTAATCTATTTTTTATATATATGGTTCCATATTCCCGCTTAATTCTCAGGTCAGTTTTTTCGTATCTTCCATCTCTCTCTCTCTCTAAACGTGAACCAAAAGTATATAACACTATGGAACACCTAAAAGAGGAGCAAGAAGAACCAGTTAGTCCTATGGGACAATACTTCAACAGCTCTGTGCTATGCATATATATTATTGGAGTTTTGGAATTTGAAGTTGCCATAGATGACTTGCAAACCTTCGCTCTTGTTAAGAATGTTTTCCTTCCCATCAATCCACGCTTCTCTTCCATCATGGTTTCTCTCTCTTCCTTCCCTTATTATAATGTATGTTTAATATATTTTCATTTATTAGGATTATGAGCATAAGAATATTATATAGCAAGATGATAATTTAAGATAACTCACAAAGTTTTTAATTTCACAAAGCTATTATTTTTTTTTTTCTATAGATAGTTTGCATAATAATTTTGCTTTGCTCTTTCTTTCTTTTTCTTTTGGTTTAGTCAATATCATTATCTTGTAAGTACCAAGTTTGATAATTAACTTATTCTGTTTGATAATCTAATTCATATGGTTTATTTTGACAATGGCGTTGTTCAAATACATGAAATCAGGTCCAAGATAGAGATGGAGAGAAACGATGGAAGCAAGTAGAAGTGAATTTGAAAGACCATGTCCTCTTTCCCAAATTCCCCGAAGGCAAAACAGTGGAATTTTATGACAAATATTTTCATGATTATTTATCAAGCATAGCAATGGAGCAATTGCCACAAAGTAAACCTTTATGGGAAATTCACATAATCAATTACCCTACAAATGATGCATCTAGCAGTATAATATTTAAGCTTCACCATGCACTTGGAGATGGTTATTCTCTCGTTGGTGCACTTCTTTCTTGTCTTCAACGAGCTGATGACCCCTCTCTTCCCTTGACCTTTCCTTCTCTAAGATCATCAAATCCACAATCATCAACCAAAAACTTCTTGAGAAGGTTTTCTTGGATGTTGTCTTCTGCCTTAAACACTGTCTCAGATTTTGGATGGAGTATATTGAAAAGTAGCATCATTAGTGATGATAAAACACCAATAAGGTCTGGAGATGAAGGAATTGAGCTTCGCCCAATTTGCATATCAAGTATGGACTTCTCCATTGACCATATCAAGGACATCAAATCCAGGCTCGGAGTGGTATGATAACATTTTTTATTCTTGAAAATTTCCTTTTGCCTTTCAACTTTTTAAATGCCCCTATGCCAATGTTTTTTTTTTTTTTTTTGTTAGAGAACCTACTTTTCAGAATACATATATGTAGATGCATCCAAGAGATAATACTTTTTCAAACTGTGATGGTGGTAGTAGGAACTTGATTATTTTGTCGTCGTTCTTTATATATTACTTGTCACCATGACTTTAAATTACATTATTTGGAAATGAGCATACACGTATAATTTTGAGTCCTACAAAATTAGAATAATATTTGAACACTATTTAATTATAAATATCCCATCATCAAAATTTATTATTTTATTTATCCTTCTTTTTATCACATTATATAATTTATTATACTTATATTTTTTTTATTTGATTAGATGTCAAATAACATATAAAGTGTCCTCAAATCCGATTTAAAAAATTAAGTGAATTATAAAAAAAATAGAAAAATAATATTTAAACTCTTTAAGTATAAGCATCCCATCAAAATTTATTAATTTTCTTTATCTCTTTTCTTGTCACATTATATATCATTTATTATACATATTTTTTTTCATTATTTATTTATCTTATTAGGTGTCAAATATTATATTTATTTCTATTTATAAGATTCAATTATTTAATTCATCAAGATTAAAAAAATATGATTAATTTAGTTTATAGTAATAAATTTGTCTTAAATTTATATGATTTTTTAAAAATATCATTGTTATTAATAATTTTTTCTCTTCTTTAAATATATATCAATACAACATCTATCTTATTTAATTAAAATATTTTAATTTAAAAATAATTAATGCATAAGATAATATGAATTGAGTCTTATATAAAAAAAAAATTAAAAAATTTGAGTCTTATAAATAAAAATAGAAGTAGTAGCATACAAAGTGTCCAAAAATAAGTTTTAAAAAAAATTAAGTGATTTATAAAAGGAACATTTTTTTTCAAATTTTAATGCAATTAATTGTATATCTCAATTACAAACTGATTTGAATCATTTATGTAAATAACTTAACATGATATATATTTAAAAGAATTGTATGTCCACCTGGTTAGCGTTACTTAAAAATATGATTTGCATTTGAAATGTACTGGTGCCTCAAAGTTTAGGAAAATATTACACGCATGCTTATTATTAAACACTTTTGAAAGTGACAAAATGCTTTTTAAACACAAATCTGAGACAACAAAAAGTCATTCCTTTAATTTTGAGATCGTATAGAAAAACATGAAAATGAGAAAAATAAAAAACATTGTACACGATGTCATAATATTATTTTTTTATGTGCAAATAATGATTGCATATTGATCACATTCTTCTTGTCTTGAAACTTTTTGTACCCTCCGCCAACCTGAATAAAATTCAAAAAGCTCCTGAAAATTTTATTATTATCAGTCATCAGACCATATTATATTCTACATCTCACCAAAATTCTTTATGAATTTACATTGCGCACTTAAATCATATAGTACTGGGTACAAGTTAAAAACATTCAATCATTATTATCTGTTTTCTCTTATACCTTAATTATATTAATGTCATGAAACTTTTCCTAGAGTATTTGACATTAGATTATCTTGTTTTCTTTGCATATTCTTTCCAATGGCAGACTATAAACGATGTGATCACTGGAATTGTGTTCTATGGGACTCGGTTATATATGCAAGACATAGACTTCACTTCAAAAATGGCAGATTCCACTGCTTTGGTCTTATTGAATACGAGAAACATCGAAGGTTACCAATCAATAAATGATATGCTCAACAATAAAGCCAAGGGTCCATGGGGAAATAAAATTTCCTTCTTGCATGTACCAATACCAAAATTAAATCAAAACAAAATGTCAAACCCTTTAGATTTTATTTGGGACTCACATAATATAATCAAGCGAAAAAAACAATCTTTAGCTGTTGCCCTCACTGGGACTCTTTTGGACATGGAGAGCAAATTCAGAGGACAAGAGGTTGGTAACTATATATAGCTAATAAAATTGAATATGATTTCATGATGTTATTATATGTTCTGTCAGTGTTTTGTTCATTAATTTAGCCGTTATTTTCTCAAATTCACTCCTTGTGATACCATAAGTTATAATATCACTTTTGTGGCATGTAAGTAAAAAAAAACTAGTAAGTTTACCTCTATGTATGCTAGGCATAGGAATTGGTTGAAGGGTAAAAAATTTTAACATGACATTAATACTTAACTAAAATCCTTTTCTATAAATAGCAATTATTTCTAAGAATTACATGCATCCCACTACAATTATAATATTCATTATGGAAGCGAGTACAATACTTCATTCTCTAAATGTATTATCCTATTATAAGATAGGATAGAGTGTGTAATTTTTTTTCATTATATTTAAAAAATTATAATTTCTCCTTCACTTAAAAAAATTATTTTTCTAATCTTGTCTGTAATTCTTTTTTATTTGTTGAAGATTTTTTATGTTAAAATATTATGTGTCGATACCTAATTTTTTTTCATCTCTTATTTTAATTATAAGATATTATTTTTGTTATTTTGGTACGCAATACGTCTCGGTCTCAATTTATAAATAAGTAGTTAATGTCTTTGCTTGAGATAAAGTATATAAGAACTTCAATGAGAATGCTTCAACAGGGTTATTGATTAATTTTGTTGCAGGCAGTAGCTAAACACCTTCGAGGGACAATAACGAAATCAAGTGCAGTGATTTCAAGCTTGGTTGGACCATTACAACAAATGTCTTTAGCTAATCATCCTGTGAAAGGCTTGTATTTCACATTGGCTGGTGGATCTGAGGTATCCTAAGTCTCTTTCCAACTTTACATAATTTATGATGCGAGAAGAAGTGCTAATGGTGTAGTATGTTGAGTGAAACAAAATGCTTCAACAAATATTTTATAATTTGATGATTCTTTTCAAAATGAAAGAAGTAAAATAATTATTTTTTACATAAACGTAATATCTTAATTTCTTTATTTTTATAAATAATAGCAATTTTTTTAAAGAAAGACATTTTAAGAAAGATTTCCCAGATATTTGCTTTAAGGCATTTTTTTACCCAGAATATTTAGTTGTATTGAAATTATATCATGCATGAGCTCTATTTAAACATCATTTCATTATATGCATTGCAGAGTCTTGCCATTTCAATTATGAGCTATGTGGGAGTGGTTAGAGTTACCCTAAAGACGGAAAAGGACTTTATAGATGAAAAGAAATTGAAGTCATGCATTCAAAGTGCATTTCAGATGATACTCAAAGCAGCTACAGCAAATTCTTGACAAAAAAAAAAAAAAAAAACATTAGTGTGCTCCTCACCAATGAAGTCTAAATTCCTATATTTGTTTGGAGGCTTGGAATTGCTTATTTTTATTTTTATTTTTTAAAAAAGTATCATGTTATTATTCCATTGGTTTGATTAACGCCTTGATTATTTAATATATATGTTGTGTGTATGCTATGAAACTTAATAAACGAGGCCCACTTAAGGTTTAATGATGCCCTTAGTAAGGAGGAGAGTTTCCGTGTTAGCTTTGCTATCTGGCACGAAGTTAGGACGTACGAAAGTTCAATGAATATTAATTAATGGTTGGAGTGTAAAAATTGAGTCTGTTTGCTTGCACTTTTACTTATTAAATGATCGTACTAACTAAAACTGTTGAAAAGAAATAATGCCTAGAAAAATAAGTAATGTTAGAAGAAAAAATAAATCTTAAGATAAGTGTTATTTTAATATTTTTTTAATGTAATATTACTTATTTTTATTTTTATTTCTAATAATATTTTTTGTTGTGTTAAAATTATTTTACATTACTTTTAGTGAAAATGATCAATGATAAAGTTAATTTTATAAAAGTGTTATTTTTGTTTATTTATTTTTAATTTATATAAAAAATTGTAGAATTACACAAGAGAACAATGTAAAAATTATATAATATAGCAGCCAATAGGTGACTGTGATATGTTAACAAAACAATTAACCACGACCATTTGGATCGAGAATGGAGATATATTGTATGGAAAATCCCCAATCAAATTGTTCCTACTCAAATCAAGCACTTTCAAATGTCCATGCATGGTATATGCGTACTCCGTAACCACTGGAAACGACCCTGTATGCATAACAAAGTCAACATGTTACAAAATATTACTATAAAAGTGATCATATACAAAATTTAGATAACATCTATAACAAAATACTTGGATAATGTTTGAAGAGTTTCCCTATCTGAAGGAGTTTGTGGTGAAGAACTTTTAATGAAGTATTTGTTTTATCTGTAAAAATTGTAAACAAATATTAAAAAATTTATAATAATTGACTTAATTTGTTAAACTAATTTAATTAGACTTTCTTAATAAATAAGTGAACTTCTGACAAAGTATCTTGAACATTTTTATCTAAACATTAAACATTTGTACAGCAACACTTGAAGCAATGGTGACATGCCTGTTAAAAAACTAAAATATAGTCACCAGGAGTTGAAATATTCAGCAACTTAGCCTCATCATAATTGTTAGGATTGTTTTAGTGGTTTGTTACCATTCAGTCAAAACGTACCTATTGTTTAGGGATGATTGTTTATTTGATTTAGTCATACCACGTTATTAGGATTTGTTAGACGTGGGTTGTTATTTATTGTTTTCAGGTTATTCTGTAAGGCTATATAATAGCCAAGTTTATTCTTCAATAAACAGAGAGATTTCTCCCAATTTCCTTATCTTTC